>PVKN010013410.1:0-19943 GCA_004027915.1 Capromys pilorides | reverse complement strand
CTCCTTCCCTCCCTCCTTCCCTCCTTCCCTCCCTACTTCCCTCTCTCCCTCTGCAGTCAGGCCACAAATGCAGACTGACTGCAGCCCCAGGGCTGCTGGAGCATCCTTCCGGTTTAATTTTTAATTCCCCGCCCGATCCCTCCTAACTGAGCAGTAGCCCAGGACAACCTTGAGCCCTCGGAACAGCCCCTGGCACGTGGTGACCCTCTTCCTACTGGTAAAATGGCCTCAGGGGCCCCCAGCGATACAAGACGGGGACCTTGGTGTTCTGGTGCCGGGGACAGGAACAGCCAGGCAGGAGAAGGTAGCCCTTGGCCTCATGGGCAGCGGGCTGGTGCTCGGGCTCCAGCAGGCAGGGGAAGCGGGTGCTCTGCTTAAGCAGGTTCGGGGGGCCCTGGGCCAGGTGCAGGGCCAGGGAAGCCGGGTACCCGGAGGGGCAGGTGCTGCTGTATGGGCGCTCATCCTCCTCGCTGGCTGCGCTGTCCTGCGGCGGAAAGAAGCCACGGAGCCCCAGGTCTCTGGCTGTCATGTGGGGTCTTTTGAAGGCAGGGTACCCGTCTGCCAGCTTGGGGTTGGGGCTCAGGACCGGCCTGTAGAACTCTTCCTTCCGGAGCTGGGCGTCTAGCTTCGCCTGCTGTGGAAACAGATCCCGTTTGAATGGGGAGCGAAGGCGGACGTGGGGCAGCTTCCCTCCGAAGTACCTGAGAGCTCCGTTTTATTTTAAATGTTTCTAAGGGCTGAGGTGTATCTCAGTGTTCAGATGCTTGTCAGGCCTGCGCGGGGCCCTGGCTTCAGTCCCCAACACTACAAATATAAAAATTTTAAAGAAGTTTTGAATGTTAACACACACAGCAGAGGGAAATGCCGGAGTAATACAAAAGCATTTATAGTGAAAAGTGAATCTATTTTCCATTTTCTTTTTCCCTTGGTTTCCATCTCCAGAGGAAACTGCTGTTAGGTATTTTGTTGTTATTGCTGTTTTGTTGTTGTTGTTGTTTTGTCTTTTTGAGACAGGGTCTCGCTATGCAGTTCAGGCTGGCCTTAAGCTCACTTTTAAAAAAAAAAATATGTATTTATGTTATGGCTGGCTCAGCCTGGGGATGGGCCTGGCGCAGCATGTGGTGCTGGGGATCGAACCACAGTCCCTGCCCCTGCGATTGCCTAAATTTGCCTAAGTAGGTGCTTTAGACCACTAAACTATCTCACCAGCCCTTAAGCTCACTTTTGTAGTCCAGGCTGGTCTTGAACTCACACCAATCCTCCTGCCTCAGCCTCCCAAGTGCTGGGGTTATAGGTGTGCGCCACCATGCCTGGCTAGAAATATTTTATATACCTATTGGCACAGTCAGAGTTTACAAGGGAAAAGATTTAATATAGGACAAATAATTTATCAGGTGATTTTATAATACTCACCCAGAGTCAACTGCAAAAGAGTACAGGGCATCTCAAAGACCCCAGCTGAGGGCCTGGATCCCATGGCCACGGCGGTGTCCTGCACGAGTCCAGCTGAAGGCCCAGAGCCCATGGCAGTGCCTGCCCCCAACAAGTCCACCTGGAGGCCTCGAGCCCACAACAGTCTCCTGTGCAAATCTGCCTCATGGACCTGCACTTGGAAGGCTCCATGGCCAGTGGTGGAAGCTCGAAACTCTGCACCAGCAGGCTGAGGGCTCTGTGCCAGCGGGCTGAGGGGTGTGTGCCGGAGCCAGGAAGCAGCGCTCAAGAGAACAGCCAGCGACCCTCCCCGGAAGAGAAGAGAAGCCACCCTCGGGGACAGCAAGGACCAGATCTTCTCCACCACTGAGGACAGCTGAGTTCATACAAGGAGAAGCAGCTTCTCCAGGAAACTCAGCAGCACCGTCTGCCCTCCAGTTCTCTACTGTGCTGCTGGTCACAGCTCTCAGGTGCGCCTTCCACACCCAGCACCACCCTGATGCTTTTTTTTTTTTTTTTTTTAATGTATTTAGTACAGGGTCTATAGGGCATCACTACACAGATTGGACTCGTTGTGATTCTCCTGTTTTCAGTCTCCCAAGTGCTAGGATTAGAGGCACACACCACCACGCCCAGTCTCAGTGGCTAGCTCAGTGTGCCCCGGGGACAGGGCCTGCACGGCAGACCAGGGATCAAACCCCAGCCACTTGTCTGCCTAAGCAGGTGGTTCAATCTGCTGAGCTATCTGGCTGGCCCTACCATCCTGTTTCAGTTCAGCTGAGTGTGACAAGTTGACACATATACATACATACATACATACATACAAACATTATGTATATCCCTGTCATCCGTTTTATACCCAATGATTCATATTATTATTTTCCATTGTTTGTTCAAATAATAGAGCTCAGAGATTGTTCCACCTTTGTATAGAACAGGCTTTATTTTATTTTATTTTCTAAAATTTTATTTTGTTTTTTAAAAAACCTTATTTATTTCTGTTATGGCCAGCTCAGCCTGCCCTAGGGGTGGGGCTGGCACAGCATGTGGTGCCACAGATCAAACCACGGTCCCTGTGGCTGCCTAAGCAGGTGCTTTAGACCACTGAGCCATCTCACCAGCCCTAGAACAGGTTTTAGATGAGACTACCTCAGAACAGAAAAGTTTTTCTTTTTTTTTTTTTTTTAAATATATTTTTAGGGAAGGGTCTACAGAGTGTTCAGGGTCTCACCACTAGATTGGACTTGTACTGATCTCCCTGTTTACAGCCTCCCAAGAGCTGGGATTACAGGCGCACCACCATGTCCAGTCTCAACTGTTATCGCAGTGCGCCCCCGGGGGGTGGGGTCAGCATGGCAGGCCTGGGGATCAAACCCCTGCCCCCTGGAAAAGTTGTTCTTCTATTCAAAAAAGAAGAAAAGCCAAGTGTAGCAGTGCATGTCTGTAATCACAGCACTTTTGAGGTGCTGAAGAGAGAGCATCGCCACGAGTTCAAGGCCAGCCTGGGGTACTGTGAGACTCTGACTTAAACATAGAAGAAAAAAAAAAAAAAAGGAAAAGCAGTAGAAGAGCAACAGGGGCTGGAGATGTAGGTGAGGTACTGAGTTAGATTCCTGAAAGAAAAAAAAAAAAAAAAGGAGAAAGAGGAGGAGAGGAAAGAGGAAGGAGGAAGAGAAGAAGAAACGATAAAGGAAGAGTCTGGTAAATCTAATTAGATATTTTTTGGTTTTTGTTTGAGACAGGGTCTCGCTATGCAGTCCAGGCTAGGCTTGAATCTGCAGTGATCATCCTGCCTCAGCCTGGGATCCCAAGCATGTGTCACCGTGCCCAGCTTGTGCGCATGCATGCGTGCATGCATGAGAGTGTGTGTGTGTGTGTGTGTGTGTGTGTGTGTGTGTGTAGTAGAATTTTATCAGGGAACAGGAACGGGGGATAAGAATGGCTCCCAAAAGACAAGTGGGGCCCCAAATAGGCTGTTCACAGGAGCCCACTTCTCTGAGGAAGTTTTATAGAGCGAAGCCATAAAGGGAGGGTGTGTCACGGATCAAATTATAATACACCAGTGAGATTACGACTACAGCCACTTAGCTACTATTGGTCCAGTAGTGCCAAGGGCAGATGGATGACCCTGTTAACCTTGGATGACAATCGATAGCTGTAGTTTTACTCATCTTCGTCTTGGTGGTTGGGAGAGGATCGCCAGCCTCTGACAGAGAATGATTTACTTCTATGAGAAATCTCAAAGTGGTGGCACCAATCACCGGAGTCTTCCCTAGGGACAGATGCCAACCTGACCATTGTGACTTTAATCTCCTCCAGATGTGCCACAGCTGGACTGTGTTCTCCAAGTCTGCGTGGATCTGCTTGAAGCTCTAGCAGTGTCTGACTGCCCCTAATGTTTCTATCTGACCTAGCTGTCTATACTATTCTCCCTGCTGAAGAGTTATCCCTAAGTTCATTTAAGGGAGCAGGAGGGTAGTTTCTATCTAGCTGCTTCGAGCTGAGAAGGGTCGGAGCAGGGGAAGCCACAGTCGGTGCCTTCTCTGGAGAGCTAAGCCAGTAGGTCCCGGTGAGAAGTCACGTTGCTGTTTAGTGGTCATAAGTTCCCTGTCCGACGTCCGTCTTTTACAAGTGGATCCGCTAGAGGAGCCTGCACAGGTGTCGTTAGCTCCAGCCGCATGACTGCCTGGAGTGTGGCAGCCTCAGGGTTCTGGGAGCCTGTAGAAAAGGTTCCCTCAGGCGCTGAGTCCTTGTGAACTTGGCTGTCTTCTTAGCCCGGCTACTTTTCTGGTTCTGGTCTCCAAATAACCATGGTGGTTTTAGTAGTTCAGCCCTTCCTTGCAAAGGTGTCAGTGGGACCTCCAAGATGATATCAGGGGAAAACATGCAGCCCTCAACCTTGGAGTGGTCAGATACGCCAAGTTCACATTCCTCAAAGTTGAAGAATGAATTCTAAGGAGCGGGCCAGTGAGATGGCTCCGCGGTCTAAAGCACCTGCTTAGGCAAGCTTAGGCAGCTGCAGGGACAGAGATCTGATCCCCGGCACCACATGCTGCACCAGCCCCACCCACTGGGCAGGCTGAGCCGGCCACAATATTTAAAAAAAAAAAAAAAAAATCATGAATTCTAAGGAGCAATAGAGGTAGGAAAATGTATTGGGGAGGGCCAGCCAGATAGCTCATTGGATTAAAGCGCCTGCTTAGGAAAGCACAGGGACCAAGGTTCCATCCCCAGAATGCCATGCTGGACCCACCCAAGGGACTTTCTGAGACATCCAAGGAGACTGGGTGTGGTGGTGTGCTCCTGTAATCCCAGCACCTGGGAGGCTGAAAATGGGAGGATTACTACAAGTCCAATCTGTGTAGTGAGACTCTGAACAGCCTGTAGACCCTTCCCTAAAATACACACACACACACACACACACACACACACACACAAAGAATCAGCAAGGCTGGGTGGGGAACTGTTGATAGAATCCAGGCCCTCTTTGTGCTAAAGAATCGTACCACTGAGCCACAAAAATCATTTTAATATGTTAAACACATTATGGCATAACAATATCCTTGGTAAAGATCTAACAGCAAAATGAAGAAGCTTTAAATTTAAAAAAAAAATTACTGGGAAATGGGAATAGCCCCTGAGAGACAGGAGGGGTCCCAAATGGGTTACCTGAGTCTGATTATGTTAACATTAAGAATTTGTGTTCACTAAAAGACAGGGTACAAATATGAATCACAAACAAAAAGAATCTCGCCACATGTACACCTGACCAATCAAAGAGGCCTGGATATTTTGGCAATTTCTCCAGCTGGGCAGGACAGCACTTGCCCATAATGCCGGCTACTAGGGAGGCAGAGATGGTAGAATTGTAAGTTCAAGGTCAGCCTGGCCAACTTAATGAAAGCCAGTCTCAAAACTTAACAATAAGCAAGGTTGGGATATAGCTCAGTGCTAGGATACCCTCGAGTTGGATCTGTGCTCCTAAACACACACACACACACACACACACACACACACACACATACACAAACACAAGATTCCTAAAACTTAATAAGAAAAGAATAAAAAATAGGGGCTAGGGAGATAGCTCCATGGCACAAGTGCCTGCCTGGCAAGTGCAAGGTCATGAATTCAAACCCTGGTCCCACAAAAAAAAAAAAAAAAAAAAAAAAAAAAAAAAAAAAAAAAAAAAAAAAAAAAAAAAAAAAAAAAAAAAAGAATAAAAAGTAATCCAATAGAAAAAAATAGATAAAACTCAGAAAGAGACATTTTACAGACTAAAAGTCCACATAAGCAGAGAAAGAGTTGGCCAACTTCATTAATAGTGAAATGAAAAGTATGATCACGGGGGCCAGGGAGATAGCTCACTGTGCCGTCAGCTCGATTAAGCAAAGCCTGGCTGATTGGCTTAGCACAGCTCTGGGTGTGCAGCAGAACACGCCTCCCTCTGCAGTCTGCCAGTGTACTTCAATTTCTCTTAGCTGCCCAGGCAACCTCCAGTTTACCTCAACTCCTGTTACAGTTCCTGTTACTTCTGCTTCTTAGAAACAGCTGGGGCTGGCGAGATGGCTCAGCGGTCTAAAGCGCTTGCTTTGGAAAACTTAGGCAACAGCAGGGACCGCAGTTCGATCCCCGGCACCACGTGCTGCGCCAGCCCCACCCCCAGAGCAGGCTGAGCCAGCCATAACATAGATAAATAAATAAAGTTAAAAAAAACAGCTGACCATTATGATACATGCCTGGTCACTACGATGTTCACCATACAAACCAATCAATAACCACCAGGTCCTCTGCGTCTGTACTTCCTGCATGCTTATCCCTTATAAGCCCCTGACCACCAAGGATCAAGCCCTGACATCTTCTAGAAGGACCGATTCCTTGTCAGTGACCACCGACGTAAATAAACATGCCTCCAAGTCCCGGGTGATGTTTCAGTGTTCCTGTTTGCTGCAGCCAGTGGAACTGGACGACGGACTTATGAGAGGGAAGTCCCACCCTGTCGTGGGTGGCGCCAGCCAATAAGCTTGCAGCCTGGATTGAATAAAAAGGGAAAAAAGAAAACCTCCCTCCTTTCTGCTTTTTTAGAGGAGGCTTAGTCTTTGCCACTGCCTTCAGACGTTCATCTCTAGGCTTCTGGTGCAGACTTCAGCTTCTTCCTTTTTTTTTTTTTTTTTTTGAAAACCATTTGTTAGCTTTTTTTTTTCTTTGTCTTTTTTGAGACAGGGTCTCTCTATGCATTGTTAGCATTTTAGCGAACTTGCTGTCCAGTGGCTTCAAGCTACCAGGACACAGCCCTCCCCGCCACTGCCTTCCCCTGCCCTCCCCCCCGCCCTTAATCTTCTCAGCTCTTCTGCTGAAGAATTTGACCTTCACGATGCCAGCCTGCCTTGGGAGCTTTCCCTTTCCAAGAACTTTGTAGCAGCCGATCGCGCTACTTCAGTGATGGCAGCCACTCAGTCTTGTTCTTGGCGGCGTTCCCTCGTGTCTGCTCCCTGACCAGTGGCCACAGTTTATCAAGGTGCACAGTTGGGCAGAAGCTCTGGTTTCTCTTTAAGTGGCAATGTCTCACACCAACCTTCCCAAAGTAACCTGCGTGATCTTTGTCGAAGCTGATCCTGTGGTGATGCGGGCCGCCAGCATTACCCAGGCCTCCGGGATGCTTCTGGTACTTCCCCATGCGGCCATGGCCATGGCTCACGTGGCCCCGAAGCTTCCAGGTCTTCCTTAGTCTGGAGGGCATGTCGGCGGCCGAGATGAAAGAGCTCAGCTTCTTGATACGGACTCTCACGGGCCTCCCAGTGAGCTCTTGGCCTCTGATCTTTGACCACATCCTTTGGTGCTCCAGCTTGCACATAAACGCTTCACATCCTCACACCTGACTGCAGCAGGTCATGGTAAGCTCCCCTTGTAAATCCGATGAATATGATACACTATACATACAATAGTACATCTGAGCCGGGGAAACAGCTCAGTGGTGTAAGCACCTGCCTGCCAAGCTCAAGGTCCCGAGTTCCATCCTGGGTACTGGGGGAATAAAAAAGTACTTCTGCTCCTCTAGTGAACTCCTCTAGTGGTATAATGTTTCAAAGTAGAAGCCATGCAAGAGTACAAGAATTGGGCCAGCAAGATAGCTCAGCGGTCTAAAGCACCTGCTTAGGCAAGCTTAGGCAACCACAGGGACCACACTTCAATCCCAGCACCACATGCTGTGCCAGCCCTACCCCCAGGGCAGGCTGAGCCAGCCATAACATAAATAAATAAATAAACAAATAAATAAATAAATAAGTAAATAAATAGGGCCGGGGAGATAGCTCAGTGGCACAAGTGCCTACCTCACAAGTGCAAGGTCCTGAGTTCGACCCCTGGTACCGCAAAAATAAAGAAAAAAAATAAGAAAGAAAAAAAATAAGGAAAGAAAGAATGAAAGTTTTTGTTTTTTTTTAAAGTACAAAGAATCTCATATATACCAAGTGGGGGGCAAAACTAAATAATTTGTTTAAAATACTACATCTATGCAGGGTAAAAACTATGTTTAGAAAATGAGAAACAAAGCTTGAAGCCAGAGTACACAGTGCGGGGCAGTACCCCGAGAATGTAAGGTACTGTTCGTGGGCTCTGTCAGAAGCTGGGTGATAATGTTTTTTTTTTTTTTTTTTCTTGGGCCAGGGTTTGAACTCATGACCTTGCACTTGCCAGACAGGCACTTGTGTCACTGAGCTATCTCCCTGGCCGTGTGTGATAGTGGTTTGAACAGTGTTTTATCCATGTTATTTAAGCCGTATGTTTGCATTATTTATGATCTTTTGTGTACATGACTGGTCTTTGACGTACACACATGTTTGTGGGTGCCTAAAGACGTGGAAATCAGGTCATGTGGCCTCCAAGGTTATTTTAAGTGAGTCAACATTCAAATGACAAATGAAAGAGAAGGCTGGTGAGTTAGCTCAGAGGACTAAGTGCCTGCTTTGGCAAGCACAGAGACCAGGGTTTGATTCCCATCCCGCCCACGAGCTGCACTGTCCCCCTTTACCCCCCAGGGCATGCTGAGCCCAGTGACCGAATCCAGGCATGATGGTGCACCCCTGTAATCCCAGTGCTGGGGACGCTGAAAACAGGAGGATCACTATGAGTCCAAGTTGCATAGTGATACCCTGTACCAAAATACACTAAAAAAAAGATGCATACAAACAAATGAAATAGAAACCACCGCAGGAGGCAGCTGAACTGGTGACCCGCCCAGAATGCTGTCCTACCTCTTGCGGCCTGGCCGTGGAGTACTTGTGCTCCCCGTAGTGCCGATAGTCCACCATGTAGGAGCTCTGGTAGATGTCTAGATCCACAGGGCCCTGGAGGACAGCAGGGAGTTCAAAGGAGGGTCTGCATCTTGTCATAGTTTTACCTAAAGCCACTGGCTTTCACTCTTTCTAGATCAGAGGCCAACTCAGTGGCACTCGGAGCCCCCGGGACATGGTTTCTTCCCCTGAGACCACCTCCCTTGGCCTCTGTCTCCCCTCTGGTCTTCCCTCCTTGCCCGGGCTCTGAGTTCCTGAGCAACTCCGAACTCCTGTGTATCTTTTCCTGACCCAGGTTAACCGCTACACCCCCTCTCTTATTCTCTAATTGATCCCTTTTGCCTCTGCTTTGGTTTTACTGCATTTTGTTGTTGTTGAATTGCTTTTTAGGGGACATTTATTTTTCTGTTTCTGGTGCCGAGGACCCAATCCAGGGCTTCCGGCTTGTCAGGCAAGTGTTCTGCCACTGAGCCAAATCCCCACCCCTCCCCTCTGCTTTGGCGGCAGTTTGCAGCCCCTCTGGCAGCGCATGCTGGGGTGAGTGGGAAGAAGCTGGTGAGTTACACTGGACTGGGACCTTATTTTTGACACCTGTGCAGCCCCTACGCCCAACACAGATTCGGGCCCACTATGGGGGCCTAATACATGCATGCTAAATCAAAACTTCAAAACAAAAACCCAGAGCACTGTAAACACTTAACTCTCCTTTGCCTATTGAAAAAAAAAAAAAAAAAATCACTCTGTAACAATGAGTAGGTGGTGCCCCCAACAGCCTGGCCCTCCCCTGCTTGCTGAGGCTGCCTGGCCCTGAGACTGGCACAGGGAACAGAGACCCACAGCACTCACCTGTTTGGGGTACAGCGTGCCTGCCATGTCCCAGGACCTAGACGGACAAGCCAGTTATCCCTGCTCTCCCACAAGCAGGCGAAGGAGCTGCCATTCCCGTAGCTGTGCCCACCAAGCACAGCAGCCTCAGTCCCCTTCGCCCGTTCTGCCCACCTGTCCTGGGGCCCCACCCTGCACATTGCCCTATCGTCCAGGATTGGAGGAGGACCAGGAAGAGAAAGGACAGTGGATTGGGGCCCCCAGACAAAGAGAATGCAGTGGGATTTGGGAGAGGGAGTTCAAGGCATTTATTTATTTATTAATCTATCTATCTATCTATCTATCTATCTATCTATCTATCTATCTATTGTGGTACCAGGGATTGAATTCAGGACCTTGAATTTTCCACACAGATGCTTATGCTGCTGAGCTCTCTCCTTGGCACCTGGATTTAGGGCTCTTAACTATCACAAGCCCTGAGTTCACAGTATCCACTGATGCCTGGGAATAAGTGACTCCAACGCCACAGAGAGTGAGGTACAGAGGAGGAGGAGAGGGGGCTCTCCTGGGGACACGGGGTCCCCTGAAGCCTAGAGAGCACACAAGGCCCAGGCCGAGGAGCAGAGGTGAGGAAGGCGTTCTACACCCAGGGAAGCTGTCCTGGGCCGACCTCTGGTCTGCAGGCCACAGCAGCAGGGTAGTGGCTCGACCTCGGGGCGCATTTGGTCACCTGCTTTCCGTGCACGCAGAGCTCCTCTCAGGCGGGGTCCCGGCTGCAGCGCAGGCACCGCTTGCCCTTCCTTCCTCCAAGGCCAAGGCTGCTCCTGTCCTTCCAGCCGCAGCTGTCCCTGCTGTTCTGCTGGTCCCCTTGCTGTGTCCCACAGCTGTCACAGAGATGAGCTGACTTGTGTGAGGAGGCTGTTCTGTCACAGGCCCTGGTCATTGTGATGTGGGTGCTAGTCAGCTCCCCGGCTTGGGCTTACCCTGTGCTCATCCTGGCCCTGCTCCAACCCAGGTCAACCTTGAAAACTTTGTGCTAAGACAATGCAGCAGCCATTAAAAGGCGAGTGGTGTGTGGTTCCCCTGAGACGCGCCCCCTCCATCGGCCGGGCTCAGAAAGACAGAACGTAGAAGGGCTACCAGGGCCAGGAGGACAGGGATGGGAGAGCCAATGCTTCGTGGGCGCAGAGTTCCAGGATGAAGACAACAAAGCCCTGGCAATGGAGCATGGGATGGTGGCCCAGCAGCACGAATGCACCTGATGCCACCCTGCTGCATGCTTCAAAGTGGTCAGTTTATTTATCAGGCATTGTGCCATTAAACTAAATCCCAGGCCCCCTCGAAATGGTAAATTTAATCTTCTGACAAGCCATGAAAAACATTCACCCTCTCGCAGGCTTCCTCGTCCAGGAAGCTCTCACCCTCTCACCTGAGCCCCTAGGTGCCTTCCGCATCCCCAGCAACATCTCCTGCCTGAGCTCACTCCGTGCCCAGCGCCGCTCTGAGCCTCGTGGATACAGACTCTGCTCGTGAGCAAGAGACGCAGCCCACAGTGGACTCCTTCCCCTTACGGACCTGATCTGTGGGCAGTGCTGGCCCGTGGCAGCTCTCCAGGGGCACGCACGCAGCCACCAGATTTCCACCTTAGGGCCATAGCAGCGATGAGCACGGGCCCGCATGGCATGCGAGCGAAGGACCCTCTCTTTCTAAGACAATGGGAGCCAGGGGCCCTGGAGGTCATCTTTGGCACTAGGCTCAGAGAACTCGGCCAAGAGCAAAACCGGCTCAGAGAGAAAGACTCGCTGGAAGCTTGCAAACACCTCTACTTTGCAGCGCATGCGAGCTAATTCGTCGCTCCTTGTGCTGAGCCAATTGCAGTGAAGTCTCTGTAACTTCCAGCTGAAGTCTGTCTTCGTTACTTTTCTCTCGTTGCTGGGACAAACACCTGACACGCAAGCTCAGGGGAGGAAAGGTTTATTTAGTTCACAGTTGCTGGAGGTTTCAAGATGCTGCCCCAGCTTTCTAGGGTCTGGAGGAGAGGCTGGAGCGCTGCCGTGTCCAGCAAATGCTCCATACTTCCGCGCGAAACCGCTGCCTGGGGAGAGGGGGAGGACCTCTGACAGCACCTGCTGTCAGTTTTAACGTTGGTGCCTCTCTTGGCCACTCCCCCTCAAGCCCCGCCCCTGGAGCCGCGCTATTGACAGGCCCATGATTTACAGGAGGCTTTGAGGGGACAATTAGATACAAACTAAAACACTGTCTCAAGACTGAGAGCTGAGGTGACTTTTCTCCTGACACTGCTGTCATTTTGTTTTGAGGTAGACAGCAAATCCAGGATAACCTAGCCGGGCAGCACATGCCTGTAATCCCAGCCCTCAGGAGGCTGAGGCAGAAGGATTGTTGTTTGAGGCCAACCTAGACTACTCAGTGAGTTCAAGGCCAGCCTGAACTACAAAGTGAGGTCTGTTTAAAAAAAGAAAAATAAAAATGCACCCGATGTAGCCTGCAGTGACAATTGCCACAAGGACCACAGGGGAGGAAAAAAGGCAGAGATGTGATCTGCTCTTGGCGTGAGCAGAGAGGGCTCGCTGGTGATAGGGACCTGTGACTCTGGCCTACGGGGCCCAGAGGGTCCCACTCCAGGCTGGATAGAGACAAGCGCAGTTTGGGGTGAGGCTGGACAGGGGCAGGAGGGACCTTGACTTTGTCCTTCCCGCTACTTCTGCTTGGTGGCGCGGCTGTGCCAGGCAGGTCGAGGTGCCCACGGCTCTACAGAGAAGTGGGTGGGTGCAAGACGGTTTGAAGGTAAACTGGCAGGACTGATTCAGTACCAGGAAGCGGCAGGGCCAGGCCGGGGGAGGTGGGTCCCAGTCCTGGCTCTAAATGAGCAGGAGATGCCTGGCTCCTCCCGGCAGGTGTCCGTGGGGGTGGGGGTGGGGACTAGTGGGAGCTGAGCGTGGGAGCGGCAGTCGGAGCATGCTGGGTGCTGCTCAGCACCGACGCGAGCTGCAGGTGCCCCTGCTGTGCCGCCTCTGCCGCAGTGCGTTTCTGCAGGGCCTCCAGGCTCCACGGCAGCAGCTGGCAGGAGCAGCTGGGCGCTGGCCACTCCCGGGCCCTCCGACGGGACTGGGGATGCGTGTGAGCAGACTTCCTCCCCTGCAGACCACAGCGCCCTCGCTGTCCTCAGCTCACACCCAGAGGTGCAAAACAGCACGCGTGCCTAGTTTTTGCATTTTCCAACTGCAGTACACCTTGCACTCCTAAGGACAATGCGGCTGAACCTTTCCCAGCTCCTGTTTTGATTAACAGTATGGGGGAGGGGGAGCTCTTTCTCATGTGTAAGGAATAAAAATAAACCAGTATTGTTTTGTTTTTTAAGTTTCGGTCACATACTCAGGTATAATGGCACAAGCCTGTAATTTCAGCATTGAGGGAGGCTGAGGCAGGAAGACCCCAAGTTCAAGCCTAACCCTAGTAACTCTGTGAGGACTCCCCTCAAAATTAAAAAGAAAAAAGAGCTGGGGATGGAGCACAGCGTGAAAGCCCTGGGTACCATCTCCTGTACTAAAAAAAAAGTTTCCATCACATCATGTAAGTTGTAGGGTGAGATGAGCTAATTGTGTTTCAGAAAAGGACGTGGGCTGTGAAGCACGGTTACATTAACATGAATGATACGTAAGAGGCAAAAAGATGGTTGGCCAGGAGCCAACAACTAGTGTGGACCAAGCTTCTGCGGCCAGCCGAGGAAAGTCCTTCTGCGGCCCTCCTCTCCCGCCTCCTGCACGGAGGGCGCAGACCCTTAAGCACGCTTCCTTCGCACAGTTGTCCGACCGCTTGCAGGGCTAAGAGCAACCCGCGAGCATGAGCGGGTGCAGTCGGTGGTCGCGGGGCTCCCCCGGCCCGGTGAGTCTATGCAAATTCAGCTCTTCCATATCATGGACTCACAGCGGGAAATTCTTTTCTCCAACTGGAAGCCCCGCCCCCAAGCTCCCCCAGGCTTATATTAAAGGGATTACAATCCATTTCCTTCCTAATACGGCTAATGCGCTATGGGAAGCCTCCAGGCTAGGGATTAAAGCATTTATGCCTTTAATTAGGAGCAACCCTCTCCTTAGTGTCCCGAAATGCAAACAAGGAGCCGACACTACAAAGCCTGCAGCCGGTGCAATCGGGCAGCACCGCCTCTCCAGGGGCCTGGGGTGGGGGGGTGGGGGGCGCCGCTGAGCACACAGCGCCGCCCGCCCGGGGAGGAGGGCGCCAGAGCGTGCAAGCGAACAAAGATCCGACTCTGGGCCCTTCAGTGAATTCAAGATCAGCTGGTTGCACCGCAGGCCAGGTCGCCAGGTTAGAGGGCCCGGTGCAGGAGGGCGTGGGGAGCCTGCACTATTGCACGGCAGGGAATCGTTTGCCGTCCCTCACTCATGCCTGTCCCCACTGGTTCCACAGGGCCAGCACTGTGATCGCCTCCCAGTGGGTCACCTGGGATGAGACCGTGGGGGGCGGGGGCCTCGGCTTCACTGTCGCCTGGGCCATACTGACGTTCTGAATACTGTGGATGCCTTTCTGTGTCAGAATCTCCAGGAGACAGAGCCAACTCCATGGTCGCCTTGGGCAGCTTCCCTGGTGATTCTTGGAAATGAGGGGAATCCGGTGCGTGGAAGAGGAGGTGGCAGCTCATAGAGGAGGGAGCTGTGGCCCAGAGCCCTCTGCCCCCAGGACTTGGAAGGAGGCCAGGGCCAGCAGGGACGCTTGCTGGGCCGTAGGGGTGCGCCCTATGGGAGAAAAGGTACCAAAGAACCAGGATAAGAACTCAGCCCTTGCAGGATAAGGTAGTGTTTGCCTGTAATCCCAGCATTCCGGAGGCCGAGGCAGGAGGATTGCCACGAGCATGAGGCCAGCCTGGGCTGCGTAGCAAGGCTCTGTGTCAAAAACAAAACAAAACACAAAAAAAGAACTGGAGCCTTTTGCTTAACCACTTGGCACAGTACACAGCGTGCTGCAGCCCCTGTTCTTCTGGGGATACTTTCTAAGCCCCCAATGGATGCCGAAAATCGCAGCTAGACCCCAGCCCTACATGCACAGCGATGATACACAGTGAAAGATGAAAAACAGCAATAAAATAGATAACACTATGTTATAATATTAACAATAATGATAATGTTATGATAAAAGTGATTTTCAGTTAATAGTTTGGCCGACCGTGGGGGACAAAAACCATAGGAAATGTAACCGTGGATCAGCAGGGTCAGTGATGTTGGACGCTTGGGGGAGACAGCCTTGGGACCGGGAGAGTGTGTGCCCAAATCCTGCCACCTAGCACTTTACAAGTGACAAGGGAGAGGACAGAGTAAGTACCCACGACAGAGGTGAAAGACAGGTAGGGGGCATCAGCGCTGAGGAGACTGAAGAAATGGCAGCGCAGGGGCAGCGACGAAAGCAGCGCTCTCTGAGTCAAAAGAGGCCCATCCCTGAAGGCTCCACCGCTTCCTGACTTCTGAGGAGAACTACTTCCGGTCTACTCATTCTCTTCCCTGAATAGCAAGACACTCCAGCAGACATTTGAGGACACTCTTATGACTTTGATTAATTGTACTTTTTTTTTTTTTTTAACTTCCCAAGAAAGACTGTGTGTGTGTGTGTGTGTGTGTGTGTGTGTGTGTGTACTTTGGAGGCAGGTACCTCAGGCTGGCCTGACCTCACAATGTAGCCCAGACCGCCCTTGAACTTGCAGCAGCCCTCCCGCTTCAGTCTTCCGGCGCTGATATTACAGGTGCATGCCACCACACCCGCGCCATGCTGGGTTCTTCACTGCCCCTTTGGTTGGGGAGGGGGCTTTCTAACAGGCTGGGGCCAGCCACTGGAATTCTTCAGCACTGGCCTAAGGGATGCGGATGTGCACAGGCGGGCCGCATACTGAGAGGGTTTAGAGTGAGGTGGTCATGCCCCTGAGCTCAGCCCGCCACAGGGAAGTGGAGGCAACTCCCTCAAGGCCTCCTAAGCCCAATGCTCCTCATACAATACATGCTCGGCTGGCTGTGGCAGGGCACACCTGTAGTCACAGTGCTGTGGAGGCCGAGGCAGGAGAACCGCAAGTGATAAACTCAAGCCCAGCCAAGGCAACTTAGCAGGGGGCCGGGGAGATGGCTCCATGGCACAAGTGCCTGCATGGCAAGTGCAAGGTTGTGAGTTTGAACCTCAGGCCTGCCAAAAAACAAAACTAACAAAAAAAAAAAAAGCAACTTAGTAATGTAGTAAAACTGTCTCAAAATAAACAGGCTTTGTAGCCCAGCCTTATTGAGTAAGGCTGCTGATGAGCTTATGGCAAAGGCTCTGAGTTAGAGCCCCAGTACTGTGGCATTTTTTTTAGTACTAGGGATTGAACTTGGGACCTTGTGCTTGCCAGGCAGGTGCTTATGCTGCTGAACTGTATCACCCGTAATTTTTTCCCCTAAAAGAAAGAGCAAATGTGGAACATGTCAGCAGTTGCATGGTAAGAGGAACAAAGACCAGCATGAGAGAGGCACGGCAGGACAGGAAGGAGAAAAATGCAGACGCAATGGCCACAGGGAGGGGCTCCTACAGCCACCCTGCGGCAGACAAGAACCGGCTGTCCACGGGGAGTGGGGCCTAACCTACCACGGGCGCATGCGCGCTGGCTGCTCTTTTGGTGGTTGCACAGCAGCAACCCCTTCTGCTCTGCTTTTTATGTTAAGGGGTGAAATGAGATATAGCAAGGATCAGGGTGTTAAGGTCCTTGAGAAACAGAGCCTGTGGGAGCGACAGAGAGAGAGCAATAGAGATAGAGATGTGGAGGAATGCAGGGGCAGACAGGGTCGGCCAAGGCATGCCTGTGTCGGAAAAGAAAATCTCGTACAGATATTTTAATAATTTATTGAGTCAGTGTGAGAGGAATGCACGTTAGCTTTGGCTTCTACAGTCATAAGAGGTGCTCGAAGCGGTGGCTGTCGGCTTCCAGGTGGCCCACTAGGGACCCGAGCGCCCAGCTCTCGTCCAGACGCTATTGTTCAGGGTATAAATCATCGCGACATTTTCTGAAGGCCTTAGAGGCATCTGCCAAAAATGTCAACACCTGCACCTTTTGACCTGGAGGGTGCACCTGGTCACTCACTTGTGCAAAGGCAGGCGCGGCATGGCTCGCTATGGCGTTCCTCAAAATTACCAAAACCCACAATGGCCTATGACTGCCTCAGTGGAAACTGGTTAACTCTTGGTACAGACATGAAGTATTTGCATCTTTGTGAAGGAAATAAGACAGATTTTTTTTTTTTTTTTCGGTCTTTTTGAGACAGGGTCTCACTATGCAGTTCAGGCTGGTCTTGAGCTCACTTTTGTAGCCCAGGCTGGTCTCAAACTCTCGCTGATCCTCCTGCCTCAGCCTCCCAAGTCCTGGGATTACAGGCGTGCGCCACCACACTCAGCAATAAGACAGATTTTCACACATGAAGTGAAATCGAAAAATGCCCATATCTGTGAAGAGGAGAAGCCATTCCTCAGATGTTAGATAATTTTGACACCCTTGGAGATGGGAGGAAGGAAACTCCTTGGTCCAAAGGTCTGAAAGCAGAATGGGAAAGGACAACCTGCAGGTTCTCTCCCCGTGGGGAGTCTGAGGCGCACCCTGTGCCCTGTCCCTGTGGACGGCTGTGATGTCCTTGATGACAATGGTAGGGGTGATCTGTGCCCGGCCGAGGTGACAGAAGGACGCTGCCCCTGAAAGATCTCACTGTGCCTCAGAGCTCCTGTGACATCCAAGCGGAGCTGGCCTGGCCTCCTCGTTCCCCTGTCAACTTTCCTCAACTCCTTCCCATGCTTTCCGGGGCGTGTGCGCAGGGTCAGTGCTGGGTCGAGCCATTTACATGTTGAAAGAGCCAGGTGCGGGATAGGTCACTCCTCACCCACCGTCCTGACCTGGCACCGCAGGGGTAATCTCCGAGGGCATCTCTCCTCTTGCCATCACGTGGGAATGAAGAGCAGAGGGCGCCATCTTTCTCAGGAGCCGTGCTGACAGACTGGCCAGTCACGGCGAGGTCAGCCCCCTCCGGCCACAGGATGCAAAGCTGGCAGCGGGAGGAGGAGGACAAGACCTGTTTCTGTGGCCACAGACACGTTGAAGGTGAGGTGGTGGATCCTAATGTGTGGTCCCTGTCCCTGTGGGTAACAGTGAGGAACACGGGCCCTCAGATCTTCCAAATCAGAGTTCCATGGGAGAGGCAGGGAGAAGGCCTGGGAACCAGCACTTTAAAAAACAAAGTTCTTCTCAAAAGAATAAATAAATAAATTAATTAGTTAATTAATTAATTTTGGGGGGGACCAGGAATCAAACTCAGGACCTTGTATTTTGTGTATCCTCAACTCCTATAAATTTTTTTAGAAGACTAACTTACATACAAAATACATTTGGAAGAGTTAAAAAAATTAAGGTTTATTGAAAGTGTTAATGTTTATTTGGTCAATCTTACATACCTATATCCATTAATCTAAACAGATTTGATGATGAAAAAATTTAACACAACCATTGTTAAATTTTTGTTGTTTTGAAATTCTGTACTATATGTACTCTTGCTTGTTACTCTTTTTCTATCTTTGTTTCTGCTATTTTTACTCTTTAAAAAAATTAAATAAAAATATTAATTAATTACAAAATGTTCTTCAGGGAATTCTTTAGATCCCTGTCGTTTGGGAACAACTGAGGGGGATTGTGGTGACGTTTTCCCCATGGGCATGTCTTTCAGGAGCCCATTATTCCTAATGACATCTTGTGCACGCAGTCAAGTAACCCTAGCTCTATCCTGACACTGGCATAGAAAATAATTGGAAAATAAGTACCGGCTGGTTGTAAATGGGTTCCAGCCTCGTGAGACATAAGAGAACATCCAGTACAGCAGCAGTGACACTGAGAAAACTTCAAGATAAATATCACAGACGCAAGCACGTGTCCTTCACTGGGTCCCTTGATTAGCAAGCAGTTCATACAGAGCTCAGAGACATAAAGAATGGCCTTCAGCTCGCAGAGACTTCTGGTCTACCTGTATTCATTTGGGACACTTATGCCCAGGTAAAAAAAGTTGCCACTTTCTCGCTCTTTGTAACTAGATCTTGAGGGCCACAGTGGCATGGTGAATATCAGCTGCCTAAGTATCAAGCACCTAGAAGCAGACACCCTCTCCATCCTTCCTTCTTCCCTCCCCCAAACATTTGTTGAGCTCCTGTTTAAGCCAGGAATTAACGGTATCCAAGTGCAAAAACACAAGGCCCTATCCTTCGTGATTGTCTAGGATGAATTTTTTGGAGTAGGTACCGGGGATCGAACTCAGGACCTCAGGTGATTTAAATTTCTGGAGACCGTGTACCTTTGAGTTGCACTGGTCTGAGCCCACCACGGCATCTCACTGGCCTTAGGATTAAGCCAGGCATGGGCACACCAATGCAGGGTGGCAAGGGAACATCCCCTCCTGTGGCGTAAAGCAAGTGGCTTTGGACCCTGCCAAAGCCATTGCCCACCGTGATCAAAAGAGGGGTCGACGCGGGGCTGGGCCTGACACACGGCAGAGGGGTGTCCAGCGTGGCTGAGAGCTAAGCAGAATTCTCACTGAAGCTGCTGGGAGCCCCAACTGCTGGTTGGAGCCTGAGGACGAGAACTTCCTTTATTGTTTAAACAAGAGATTTAAGTCAGGGGCCGGCGAGATGGTTCAGTGGTCTAAAGCGCCTGCTTAGGAAAGCTCAGGCAACTGCAGGGACAGCGGTTCGATCCCCGGCACCACATGCTGCGCCAGCCCCCACCACCAGGGCAGGCTGAGCCAGCCACAAAATAAATAAAATAAAGAAACAAACAAACACAACAAGCAAACAAATAAATAAATAAAATTAAAAAAAAAAAAAGAGATTTAAGTCAATTTTTGTCAATCTGGAGCTTTCTGTTACTCGCAGCCAAAATATTCCTCGTTCGCTGCGCTCAGCCTTGTGAGGCTCAGGCTGCATTCTTACCATGATTTTCCACCAGGGGCCTGGTGCCAAGCAGCTGCTGCTGGGTCCCTGTGGAAGCCCGGGGCCAGCAGTGACCTCCACTAGGGGACCAGACAGCGGCTCTGGAGCTGCCCTGCCACTAGAGGCCTGGTGTCTGTCCTGCGCCCACTCTGCCTTCCCTGTGCTGAGACGTGCCTGGCTTGTTCCCCATCTGGACTTCCCTATGAGGGCCGCTTGTTCACAAGGGCTCACTCCTTCTTCTCCTCTTTTTTTTTTTTTTTTTTTGCGGGACCAGGGTTCGAACTCACGACCTTGCACTTGCCAGGTAGGCACAAGTGCCATGGAGGTATCTCCCTGGCCCCAAAGAAGGGAGCTATACATAGAAAGAGATTCATGACTTTTTTTTTCTCT
>PVKN010013409.1:0-19943 GCA_004027915.1 Capromys pilorides | reverse complement strand
TTCCTCTGTGAACATACAGGCTGCTTCCAGGAGGGGCTGTTGTGTGTTGTGCTGCTAGAAACATGAATGTGCGTGGTCCCTGTGCTGTGTCAGCTCTGTCAGGAAGACACTGCGACACTTTGCACAGCCGCCACTCCCTAACTATAAAGCACCCTCATACTCCTGGAGTGGATCATACTTAGGACAAACACACACTGCACTCTCCCTCTACTAAACACTTTGGCCCTCTACTCTAAGGAGCCAGTACAGCTGTACACACCCTTCTGGCATGGACGGGCTTCTGGCCACCTGCACTCACGCGCGCACTGTCCGCCGAGGGGTCGCCTATGGCTCCCAGCTGTTGCTTCCCAGTGCTGGGGGAAAGGACAACGAAGCCCAGCAGGTCCTACACATCAGCTTGACAGAGGAGCTAGCAGTGTCCCTTTAGTCTCCTTAATGAAATCCCAGGGACGCGTCAGTCCTCCTGCTTATGACACTAAACAGGCATCGCACTCCCAGGGGGCAGAGCTCTGTGATTAATTACTCTAGTCACCTTTGAGGAATCCCCTGGGGTGGGTGCCTGAGTGTTTCTCTTTGAGAAAAAGGAACTAATTGGATTTTCTCTTATTTCTCACGTTCTGTGTTCTAGAACTGGGTACGGCATAGAGCCCTCCTGCTGCCCACTGGAGACAGGGCTTTACCTGGGCTTTACCACACACGTGGGAAGAATTGAAGGTAACGTGCCTGTTGGCTTGGCCAGAGGCTCTGAGTGCTGCCGGGTGTGGTCATCTCGGCACTCCGGAAGCTGGGGCAGGAGAATCACCGGGATGCTAGCCTGAGCTTCAAAGTGAGTTCAAGACCAGGCTCGAATACATAGCAAGGCCACTGCGTGGCGTCAGACTCTGTGGCGAAGAGAATCGCACAGCAGGCCACCTGGTCACTCTGCTTCCTCCAGGTTGGTCTCAAACTTGGAGTGACTGTCCTGCCTCAGCCTCCAGAATGTTGGGGACTATAGGCCTGTGACACCATGCCTGGCTGCGTGCTGCGCTTTCCTCTCCTCCTCTAATGTGCCATAGTGGGAGCTTTCAGAGGGACAAGGGGGAGGAGCAGTGGGAAGTCAGAGACATCCCCAGGCCGCCTTCCCTTAGGCAGGCACAGTGGCTATGGGACAGCTCTGCCAAGACAACAGGGTACGAACACCACATCAAAGCCTGGTTCTGCCTGGTGGCCACCCACCCTCCAAAGTCGCTGCCAGCCTCCGCAGGGACATTGAGGTCCCTTGACAGGGGTCTGTGGTTGGGGTTTAAGTGCCACCTTGGGTTGACTCAGCCCTGCCTGCCCATAGTACCCAGCCACTATAGTTGTTTGCCTTTCTCTGTCCTTAAATAAAGGCTGAGCTGTCACTGCATGGTGTTTTCCCTCCTGCTTATTTTTCCTGAAATGACCCAGCAAGAGCCTTTCATGGTCGAGGGATTTTGCTAAAGTTGTGCTGGGCTGGGTCGGGAGTAATTGCGGGCTTCACAGCCCTCTCTCCTCAGGTGGCGGCTCCCAGCAGGACTGAAATACCCGCTCCTAAATCAGGAGCAGCTGGGCATCACTGCCGCTGTTGCAGCGGGAATAAGAGGTGGCGCTTGAGAGGCTGGGCCGGGTACTCCGTGCTGCAGTTTGCGTCCCGTCTTGGTGGTGAGTGGCCGGGGGCTAGGAGGGCAGTGCTGTGGGCCACTAGCTGACCCCTCAGTGCTGTGCTTCACTCTCTGGCAGCTGCTGCTCGCTTGGCCACACTGCACCGCGCTTCGAAGGCTGCAGCCCTCCTCGCTGAAGCGTGCCTCTGCAAATAGAAAAGGGTAAATCGAGGCAACACCGTTGAACATCTTGCATGTGTTTCTCTGGAGTCTGTACTTTGTTGTCAAAGGACTTCACTGATTTTAATAAGGCAAATGGAGTGAGTAGCAGCTAGTCAATACATGAAAGCAACTCACCTGAGTTCGTTTTTGGATCTGTTGGGCTTTCATTTTTTCATCTCAGTCTGTATGTAGTCCAGGCTGGCTTTGAGTTCATGGTGATCCTCCTGCCTCTGCCTCCTAAGTTCTGGGATCATAGGCCTGGCTGACCGGGGTTTTTAATGTTTTCAAGATTCTTTGAAAAGATAGTCCCTGGAAGGAATGCTGATGCTCCTGGCTGGTTCCGGCTTATTATGACATCATGGCTAGAAAGCTGAGTGTCCTCAGAAGGTTTTTCCCTGCTGGGCCCTGACTTTTATTCAAGGGAATTGTTAAAATGCTCTTAGAAGTGACCTCCGCTCAAAGGGAGACAAGAAGGGATGAAACAGTTCGCTCTTTTGTAAATCAGCTGAATCTCAGCATGAACTGCTTTGCTTTGGTGCCTGTTTCCTTCTTTTGAGAATGTTTTTGTTTCTCTTGGTTGATCACTGGCCAAGCATCGGTTGTGATCATAATTTTCCTTTGTTTTTAGGTGGGATCGTGGCATCGTGCTGGGGGAAGGACTGGCTGGCTTCCCTTTCTGAAGTCAGGGCACTCAGCAGGTAACTGCCCAGGGGGAGCAAGAGATAGGCCTGTCCACGTTTGGTGCTGGGAAACCAGAGCAATTGTGAGAGTCCATGTTGACTTGAGAAACAGAAGGGCTGAGGAAGTTGCGTTCCCACAGAGACCCGGAAGTCGGCCAGACCTCCTTGTGTTATGGAACAGGCGACCATGGATATTATAGAGACGGCAAAACTTGAAAAAGATTTGGAAAATCAAAGCAGCGATGCCCCGAGAACTTATCCAGGCCCCGCAGAGCCTGCTGAGGAGGAGAGCAAGGACAAGAAGGAGAAAACCCCGAGCCCAGCAGGCGCCCTTCGGAAGGGAGCCCGGAAGTACCCCGACTACATCCAGATCGCCATAGCGACTGATTCCAGGAGCAAGTTCCCTCTGGAGTGGTGGAAGACGGGCATTGCCTTGATCTACGCGCTCTTCAGCCTGGTGCTGACCACCATCATGATCACTGTGGTACATGAGCGGGTCCCCCCCAAGGAGCTCAGCCCCCCACTCCCGGACAAGTTCTTCGACTACATTGACCGGGTGAAATGGGCGTTTTTTGTGTCTGAAGTGAATGGGATTGTACTATTTGGAGTATGGATTACCCAGTGGGTGTTTCTGAGATACAAGTAAGTAGGCCTATTTTGGTCTTTCGGTTTGCTGTTGGTTTTTGTTTTCTTTTTTGAGGCAATGTCTTGCTGCCTAGCCCAGGCTAGTCTCAAACTCATGGTAATGCTCCTGCCTCAGCCTTCTGAATGCTGGGATGACAGGTGTGCACCACCGTACCCAGCCCGATTTATTTTTAACTGAGTAGGCAGGAAACTTAAAATATCCTTTCTCTAGTAAATGTGTAGTCTTACCTGGATGTGTGATGCAAGAAAGCTGTAGGTTACCACAGAGTACATATAGCTTCCACCCAATATGTGTTTATTGAGCACCTATGCACGTGAGTGGGCAGGGCCTGTTGCTGGCATGACTTGCGGTGGTCGATGACTGGCAGTGTGGCTCCTGCCTTCCCACAGCTGGGGAGAAGCTGGCCTTGCCTGCCCTGCCCTGCCCTGCCCTGCCCTGCCCTACCTCTGTCTGCATTCCAGGACCCTTCTAGGCAAGGGAAGGGCTCTCAGGAGTAGATTCTTTTCCCCTCCTATAGACCATCCCGCTCAGGGCAGGGTCCTGGCAGCTGGTTGTAGATGTGTAAGCCAGACTTGCCTTCCTGCCGTTCCCTGTTGCCCCTGCGCGTAGCTTGGCCACCCCTTCTCCCCGCGCCTGCCTTGGGGCTGGGGCGCAACCAGCCAAGCTCACCCCCAAGCTCACCCTCGCTCCTCCTCTTGCCTTCCAGCCCACTCACCCCTTGGGTCCTGCCTACTTCCCACTAGGGCTCTACCGATGAAGCCACAAAGTAGGCGCGTGATCCAAATACCCCCCATGGAAAACAGCGCCCATTCCCCAGGGCCTTCAAAAATACCATGTGTGCTGACTTGGAAAACTAAGCTTGAAACGCTTGAGGTCACACGCATTCCCAGCATTACTGGAATTACCCTTCCTGTAAGAGAGAATGCGCGTTGCCTCCTTCTCTGTGGGTTGTTGCTTGGGACTGAGGATCCAGCCGTCTCTGCAGCTCTGGTGCTGCACACTGGCCCTGCAGGCTGCAAGCCCCGAGCGTGTCCCTGGGTGTTGCTCTCTCCTCATGTCTCTGCTGTGTTTGAGCCAAAAGCGGCTGTCCGCCGTCTTCTGTAGGACCCAAGTGAATGCAGCAGTTGTTCGGTGTGGTGTGCTTTGCGCTATAAACAAAGGATGTATTTGCTGAGTTAGTGCTTCAGTGTCTGGGACGGACACTGAATGTAAGAGGCCCCTGCTGGGCTCCAGATGTTTGCGTTCTCTTTAACTTGCAGGCGAGTTACTTCTCATATGTGCGGAAACAGAGATTTCTAGAGATTGGGGGTCCCTGTGTTTAACCCTAAGGTGTGGAGTCTTCTCTTAGTCTCATCTCTGTCAGGTTGTACAGTTCTTAGACACGTAACCTCGGATGCAGCCGCTGCCTGACATTCAGTTGAAGATCACACTAGCTTACCTCTTTACTTTTGTGTTATTGTTGTTGTCTTTTTGAGATAGGGTCTTGCTATGCAGCCCAGGAGGGCCTTGAACTTGCACTGCTCCTCCTGCCTCAGCCTCCCAAGTGCTGGGATTCCAGGTGTGCGCCACCACACTCAGCCCTTTTTACTTTGGCAATGGAATCACAATGGGGAAAATCTCTCCTCTAGCCCTCCCTTCCTTCTCTCCTTTCTCCCCGTCCCGTACCTTCACCTCGACTCTGTCTCAACTCTCCCATCTCTGTCTCTGTCATCTGTCTCTACTGTCTCTGTTTCTCTGTCCTTCCTAGTCCTTCCTATCTCTCACCCTCTGTCTGTCTTTCCTGTCTCTCTCAAAAACACTTTTCAAAGTAATGGGAAAAGAAAAACACATTTGCAGTTTTTCTGAGGAAGGCCTGTGGAGCGCAGGTGTCCCGAGTTAGTGATCCAGTCCGTGACAGCTGCAGTCCGAGTGCTGGGATGAATTCCGTGGCGCCTGGATCATCCCCGCGTGGTCATTGGCCTTGTCTCTCCAGTGTGAGTCACAGCAGCACCACCGTGGGCCTGCTCATGGTGTACGAGGTACACAGCTTTGCACGTAGTCAAAGGGAGGGCCTGGCATTGTCACCCTTTTGTGTACTGAAGTAGTCAGGCAGGTGTAGTAGCTCACATCCATATTCCCAGCCCTGAGGACTGAAGCAGGAGCGTCCCTCTGAGTCTTAAGGCCAGTGGGTGCTCCTCAGCAAATTCAAGGCCAGCCTGAACTACACAGCAAAGCCCTATCTCAAAACTAAAAAATTAAAAAAGGCAGAGTCATTATAACAAACCTTGGAATAAAGAAATACTTCATTTACTGCATGAGGTTTTTTTTTTTGATCCCAGAAACCCTGGAATATTCTTAAAATAGCTATGGGCAACAGGCAGCTAAATATGTATTTGTACATAATAATTAAAATTAGAAGTCCTAGCAGGTACCCAAATTAGACTTTGATCCGTGTCAGAACCACAGACTTGGAGAAGGCTGAAGAGCCACCCAGCCCTAAGCTGCCTGTCTCCCACCCGCCCCAGGCAGAGCCAGTTGAGGCCCCTTGTGTTGTGGCAGAGCCTCTCCTGGAGGCAGGGGCCTCAGAGTCACCACTGGGATTTTTTTCTTTTTCTTTTTTTTTTTTTGACCTGTTTCTTGACTCATCTAATTTATTAAATTTTTAGTTGATGCACAAAATATACAAATCATACCTTTTTGTGTGACAGGGTCTCATGATATAGCCTGGGTTGGCCTTGAACTCACAGTGATCTTTCTGCCTCAGCTTCCCAAGTGCTAGGTTCACAGGCGTGAGCCAGCGCACCCACGGCAAATCTTAGATATTACCAGCGTAGCCTGTGGTGTTTGTCACATCATATGACATTCAGGTTTCGTTAAACACATCAAACACTTTCCCTTTTGCAGTTTGTTCTTTTTGTCGGTCCCTGTTTGTGTGCATAGTGGTGCCGGTCCTGCTTTGACCCTCGCTGTCCACCTCTGGGACGCAGATGGCGGAACTCTCTTCTTGGGGTGCCCAGGGTGCTCTGTGTCCGCCCTGTCCAGCTGGGCCCCAGGGCCGACTGACTGCCCAAGTTTCTGGCCTCTTTAATGCCTGGTCCTGGCTTTGGTGACCTCTGTCCTACACAGTCCATGCGACATCAGCCAGGGCCAGTTATACAGAGTGATGCCACCATGTCTCATCCATGCCTGACTCCTTTTGCTAGCACGCTGTCCTCCCCTTCTTGTCCTGTCCTGTCCTGTCCTGTCCTGTTGTCACCAGCACAGACACCTTCTATAGCACTTTCTGAATCTCTTGGTCAGGCAGTGAAACCCAGGTTGTCCCCATTTCCTGGCTCTTCAGTTTTTTAATAGACTAGGCCTCGCTATGTAGCCTAGTCTGGCCTCAAACTTAGGGTGACCTTACTACCTCAGCCTCCTGAGCACTGGGATGATTGGCTGCACTATGACTAATCCATTTCCTGGCCATTGTGTCCAGGGCCTCAGTGCACAGGGCGCGACATCTCTACCAGAAGCTGCAAAATACATAAAACCCCGCACTCTCGTTTTTGGGTGTGATCTGTTTGCTTTTCTGATCAAAATTGAATAAAAGACAGCAATCTATTTCTGGCTTCTGTAGGAAATGTCCTTAAATGTCTCAGGTCTTTGTGGCTATCTTCAAAACAGGCTTTCGTGAAAGTCTGTTGTATCAGGGAGAATAGTTGGAGACCAAATTGTCCAGGAGTCCCCGGGCAAAATAGTTTAGGAGATTAAAGTGCCTGCAGGCAGGCTCAGGGGCTGCAGTTTCAATCCTGGGCTGTAAACAGGCAGATCACTAGGAGTCCAATCTAGTAGTGAGACCCTGAATACCCTGTACACCCTTCCCTAAAATACAAAAAAAAAAAAAAAAAAAAAGCCCCTGGGTTTGGCGGCCATGGTGTCACCCAGTGTGTCTAGTGCTGTTGTGTCGCCGACCTCATCGGGGCCCATGGCTGTGGCTGTCACCCCTTGCTGTGTCCTGGTGGGGCCTCTTTCCTGGAGTGGACTGAAGGCCTCGAGGCTTGCTGAGTTCTCCACACACTCCAGCCTGTGTGGTCCCACCGCCTGCTGCCTTGTGAGCAGGAGCAGCCGCCAACCCGTCCCCCGCTGTCTTTCCTAGGTCCATCGTGGGGCGCCGGTTCTTCTTCCTCCTGGGAACCCTGTACCTGTACCGTTGTATCACAATGTACGTCACCACACTTCCGGTGCCAGGGATGCACATCCAGTGCGCCCCTAAGGTAAGGTGCAGCCCACGCGGGTGTAGAGGGGCAAGGGCCTGCTCCACTGTGCACGCACCCTCCTCCGCGGAGGAGATAACATTTTCTGTTAATGTTCAGTTGGAGAAGAAATTAGAGTGTATTTCTTAAGAAACGTACATCTCTGTAGAAACATTTCCTCTCTTCTAACTGAAGATCGCCATTGCTTGACTCTGACGTTTGGTTTTCTGAGACAGGGTCTTGCTCTGCAGGTCAGGCAGGACTTGGACACAGTTGGGGCAATCCTCCTGCTTCAGCCTCCGGAGTGCTAGGACTGCGGGTGTGCACCACCAGGCCCAGCTTTTGGCTCTCCTTTTTCACTTTCTCATTTACTATTTCATTCACATATTTGATCTGTAAGGACTGAGTTCATGTCCCAGCTCTGAGAAACCAAGACAAAGTCACAGACTTTCTGCTCTATGGAGGATGAGGAGTGATGAATATAGTCGTGGGCTGCAGCAGCTGGATCAGGAGGAATAGCCTGCTTGGAGACTGTGGGAGAAGCCAGGGTGGGGGCAAGGCAGGGCTGGAGGAGCCTTGGGAAACGGAGGAGAGCGCCTGCCCTAGTAAAGAGCTGTGTCGCTCTGGCTTGAAGGAAGACCAGGGAGCCATATATGGTCCAGCACACACCGGTCATCTCAGCGCTCAGGAGGCTAAGCAGGAGGATTGCCAGCCTGGAGCACAGGCTGAACTCAAGCCCAGTTAAAAAGCCTTTGATTTCCAGATGCATGCTGAAGGTGGCGCCCACAGAAAGCGCTTACAAGTTGGATGTGGGATTGAGACACAAGTTTAGGGTCATGGCAGAGGTCCTAGCCCTTGGACAGCTGGGCTGGCCTTTAGCTGAGAGGTGGTGGAGTCTGGGCCCTGAACCCACCCTGAGCCAGAGCCACAGATTCTCAGTGGAGACCCAAGCCCTGTTTTATAAAAATAGAAGCAGATGGTGTGCTTGTGAAGAAGGGTATGAGCCCAGTATCATACTTCCTGGAAGCCCCAAGCAGATGTCAAAGTTGAAAGAGAAACAGAGCCACTCGAGTCCAGGGAGCTGGCCGTCCACCTCACCAAATATAGGTGTGGGTTGGAGCAGCGTAATTTCCAGGAGCTATCAAAGCAGACCGTGTCTGTAATTAAAGCTGTGTCCACAATGAGTTTAAACATGGGCTGATTTTTAGTGAAGCTAATTTAAGGCGGGGAGGAGGTCGGAAGCATAATAAACAGTGGTGTGCTCCGGACGTGCTCCAGGGAGCGGCAGGCTGGGCAGGGTGTGGGTGAATCGCGATGATTACAGACGGCAGATGAAGCGCTGCTCTTCCTGCAAGACGTGCAGTTTTCAGAAGCCACCTCAGTCAGTGTGCAAGGGGATCACTGAGCCACAAGCACTCATGAGGCAAACTTGGTGGTATCCTTGCTGGTCACCAGCCTGGTGTCACAAGCCAGGAGGCGCCCGAGTCCCTCTGTGGGGCCAGGGTTAGGTTATGGTGAGAGGGAGCGGGGACGCTGGTCTCCTCCCCGTCTGCTTGGCCTTCTGCCTTCTGGGGCCCTGAGTGCTGCTGCCCTGCTGCTGGCGGAAGTGCTGCCTGGGTCTGTACCAGTGGTCAGGTTGCCTGAGCGGACGGGGAGCAGCACCATGGATCCAGAGTAAAGAACGACATGTCCCTGCAGCGGGGACACAGAGCTGGGCAGCGTGCGAGCCCCCTCTTACCTGGGCTCAGTGTTGAGCTCTAGCAGACTGCGTGCCAGAACATTCCCTTGGCCTGTGGCTGATCACTGAGGCACCTGCCTCGCCTTCCCCTTCATGCCAGGGCCGTGCCTCAAGTCAGTGCAGTCTGTTGTGTGCCTTCCTGGGTATGCCCAGAGCAAGTTGTGCGGTGCTGTCAGCGGCCTGCACACGTGTGAAGCACATGGTGTTTCTGTGCCCTCTCCAGCTCCTCCTCTAGCCTCTGGTCCTGTTCTGTGCCATCTTATATGTAGCACCTTGTTCCTTTCAGGTTTTTTGTTTGTGTTTGTTTGCTTAGACAGCGTCTTGCTATGTAGTGTACGCTGGCCCTAGACTCTTGGCAAGTCTCCTGCCTCGGCCTGGGGAGGGCTGGGCTTACAGACAGGGAATACACTTCAGCCATTGCCCAAAATGCCTGCCCTCACTCATCCATGTCCCCTCACCCCTGCAGTGGTTTCTCCTGGTTTTGTCCCTTGAGCAGCAACCCTTTCCTGGCCTCTGCTGCAGCAAAAGGTTTCAGGGGATGTTTTTCTGATTAAAGCTCCTGATTTTTAAAGCTGCCTGCTCGCTCCTGATCCATCATTTTCAAGCCTACTTAAATGATTTAATGAGTTGCAGCTCCACTTTTTAAGGGTACACATCAGACACGGATCCAGCTGTGCACTCCTACGGTAGCTGGGGACATTAGTGGTGTGGCCTACAGCAGGGCCAGATACTACCTGTCCCAAACCCTCACTTCCCCTGCGCAGAGGAAAACACACTTTTGATGGGCTTTTTGGTGCGCAGCTGTGGTGAAGTCATTGGTTATTAATATTCCTGAGGGCTTTGCCCAAGGACACGCTACCACCCAAAGGTATTATTAGTAATGTAGTGAATAATTCACAACATGTCCATAAAACTTGCCGCTAGGACGAAGAGGACCTAGCTGAAGGAACTTCCCCATAGGTTCTGTTTGGCTTTTAAGGTTAAATACATAGAGATGGGTGTCCTACAACTCAGTGACTATCCGTGGGCCCTGAGATGAGCCCAAGCCATCATACTTTTTTTTTTAAGCCAGGGTTTAACTATACAGTTCAGACTGGCCTTGAATTCACTCATGTAGCCCAGGCTGGCCTTGAACTCACAGTGATCCTTCTGCCTCAGTCTCAAAAAACACTGGGATTACAGGCCTGCACCACTATACCCAGCCCAAGCCATGATCTTAGCAACCTGTAACCCATCTTCCCAATCTCCCTGTGTTATGCAGCTAAATGGAGACTCTCAGGCCAAAATACAGCGGATCCTCCGGCTGATCTCTGGTGGCGGATTGTCCATAACTGGGTCACATGTGCTATGCGGTGACTTCCTTTTCAGTGGCCACACGGTGTCAATGACACTGGTGTATCTGTTCATCAAAGAGTGTAAGTCACTGCTTATCCCCAGCGGGTGGATGGTGCCTGGGGTCTTGCAGCCCGGAGCCCTGGTTCTACTGGGATAGATGGGTATGAGAGACAGAAGTGAGCTGGGGTGGGGGTTGGGTCTTGGTGCATGTGTGTGATTTCAGCTTATCCTCTGTAATCTGTACACTGCTGTGGCTCCTCTGTAGCCCTGAGCAGGAGCCATCTCCCTTGTTGGTTAGCAAACCTCACAATGGGAGAAGTCATCTTTGTTCTGGAACTAAGAGGAACATAACATTAAGATTTGGTACAGAGAAAGCCTGTTCCCAGGCCTGTGAGATAGCTCAGCAGATTAAGCGCCTGCTTTGACAAGTACAGGGACCAGGGTTTGATCCCTGGTCCTACATGCTGCACTGGCCCTACTCCTAGGGTGTACTGAGCCAGCCACCAAGTCCAAGTATGGGGAGGCTGAAAGCAGGAGGATCACTAGGAGCCCAGGCTGCATAGTGAGACCCCGTACCAAATATATGAAATGAAGAGAAAAAAGGGAAAGAAAACCAGTTCCCTTCCAGCTACTGCTAAGACTCTCCAAGATGTTTGCCCAGCTCTCCAGCCACATCCCGCCTGACTCCCTTGGCGATCCCTGCTTCTGCTCTGGGCAGCCACCCTGGAACACATGGCCAGGCCATGATGGCAGAGACACCCGAGCATGTTGCAGTTTCCCTGGTGTGGCACCTGGTGTCTTCTGAAGCCGTTACTAGTGTTGGGGTGTCAGCTTCTTGCCTGCAGCTCCCCTTTGTGGCCCTGTGAGCTATGGCCACTGGGCCTGGTCGCCAAGGTGGTGCCTGTCTTCTTAGAACGCGCATCCATCCTCTATTGCGAGCACCTACACACATGGGTGTGTGATCAGCTTGAATCTCTTCACCCTGGTAGAGACAAGGCCCCCTCCTGGCCTTGTGTCACTTCACATGGGCAGGAAGCCAGGCCATACAACTTGGCATCAGGGCCGCCTGTGTCCCCTGTCCCTCACACTTGGGGCTGGGATGGCCACCTCTTCCAACCTAGCCATTGCTGTCTGACACCCAGCCCTGCTCTGGTTGTGCGCTGTCACGGCAGCCAACTCTGGCCTCGGGGAGCTTCTGTCTGCCAGGGAGCTCAGGCACTCTCCAGGGCAAGACATGTGTGGCTGCAGATGCTGTCTCACCAGAGAGGCAGGAGAAATGGATAGAAGAGGAAGAAGGCTGAGTGTCAGTGGAAAGGCATCTCAGGCCAGTTTTTAAAAATACCCGAGGCCACGCGGAACTTCTTATGAGTTGATGGGACTGAGTCCCTGCAGCTCCATGGAGAGGACCCAGACTCCTGGGATCTAGGAATGGCTGCCTCGAGGTCAGAATCCTGCCACAGCCTTTGTGTAGCTGGAACAAGGACACCATGACTTCAGCCTCTCCAGAGATTGAGGAGAGGATGCAGAGTCAGCTGCTCCTGGGTCTGAGTCTGTGTCCAACCTGGGTGGAAGGGTCAGCTCCTGAGGTGGCCAGAGAGAGGGAGAGAGCTGGACATACTGCCTTCAGGAGCAGTAGTCAGTGACCTCTGAGAATGTGGTGGTGACCTTCACCCAGGAAGAAAGAGCTTTACTGAAGCCTTCCCAGAAGGGTCTGTACAGAGCTGTGATCCAGGAGACCTTCTGGAAGCTGGCCTCCATAGATAAAAAATGGCAGTATCACCATCAAAGATAAGTGCAAAACTCTCAACAAAAATATAAAGCATTGAGTGCTACAGAGTCTTTAAACATGAAGAAAGTAGAGAACATGGAGAAACATTTAGTGAGACTACAAATGGTAGAGTGAACAAGAAAACTTCTAGAGTAAAATCATGTAATAAACCATGTATTTAAAGCAGTGGCCAATAGATTTTCATTGTTTTCAAGAGATATCATAATTCTCTCTGGACACAGGCTATCTGAGTATCAAGAATATACAGAGAAGCACCATGAGTGTAATAAGTGTGATGTAGCTTTTCAGTGACCCTTTGACCTTCATAATTGTGAAAGGTCACTGCAGTGTGGGAAGACCTTTGCTTGGTCTACCTGCTGTTGAAGTTATGCACAGATTCACACTGGAGAAAAACCCTGTGCGTGCCAGCAATGTGGGAAATCCTTCTGGTGTTCCGGTTGCCTTGAAATGCATGAAAGAATCCATACCAGAGAGAGACCTTCTGTGTGTAAGCACTGTGCAGAAGCCTTCACTCATGCTGGGTACTCTTCAAATACATGAAGGAACTGCCGTGGAGAGAAACTTTCCGTGTGTGAGCTATGTGGGAAAGCGTCCCAGGAGTATGGCTGAGGCATGGAAAAGCTCACAAAATGGAAAGACGCTGTGTGCATGAGGAATGTGGGAGAGTCTCCTGGAGCTGTGCTTACTCGCAAATCACATGAGGACTCGCCCTTCCCAGAAGCCCGAAGTACAGACTGTGGAAGACCTCTTTATGTCCCGCAACCACCATAGCACAATCAGGAGTGCCTAGAGGAGGGGCCTCCGTCAGGGTAGGCAGAGGAAAACCTCTAACAACTGCGTTCCACTTACAGGGTTCAAAGAACCCAGTATGGAAGAAAGCATTAGTAGAATAGATGTGCAAAAATCTTTAGTTGATCCACGAGTAAGAATGCACACTGGATCAAAACCCTGTGAATTCGAGAATACAAGAAAGACGTTGATTGTGACAGTTTTGGTGTCCTGTAAAAGTTCTTCTGTCTTGGAAGCCTATGAATATAAGTAATATAAACAGCATAATGCCATGCCTGGCCTGAGGGCCAAAGGCAGTTAAAGTGATACCATCTTTATCAGGCCTGGTGCCACATGCCCATAATCCCAGCACTCAGGAGGCTGAGGCAGAAGGCTTGCTGAGAATTTGAGGCCAGCCTGGGCCATACATAGCAAGACCCTAGCTCCATGATGATAATGATAATGGTAGTAATAATAATAATAATAATAGCAGCATCTGGAGATCAGTCTTACTTCTGTGCCAGGCATAACTTAGGCCCTTGATGCAAGTTGACTCACTTAATGCTTGCAGCCCTTTATGACAGAGGCAGGACCATCCCCTGTCCTTGGTGTCTACAGAATGTGACTGGGCCGAGTGCCCAGCCAGCCAAGGGTTGGGGCTGGACTTGAGCAGGCAGGTGCAGGGTGCCAGTGCCACGTTATGTGGTGTCTGGAATCTGTGGAGGCAGAGGTGGTAGATCTTACAGAATTCATTGGAGGAGCCGCTGACCTGTGATCAGGATGTCTTTTTTCATTGTCCTTTATGGCACCTTAGCAGCGAGGTGAATTTCATACTTCTGAAGGCCGTGCTTGTGAAGAAAGCACCCCCCCCCCATGATCTTGGCCTGACGTTTTTTAAGTCATGTATGTTGGCCTGTAACATGGGATGGCAAACCTGTGACACGTAAACTCAAGTCCAGTTCACGGTGGATTCTGTATGTGCACAGGGCTTCCAAGTCCACACCAAGGCAGGAGTGGTCGCCATCTGCCTTGTGCAGCGTCCTCTCACAGAGGCCCAGGCTGAGTGCCGGGCTGCGCCTCCCACCGTGTTCAGCCTGGACCTCCCTACCTGCATTGTCACTGTGCAGGGATTGACACTTAGTGGCGAGGCCACAAGAAGATAGGAGATGGGCCATTTGTGGGTTACCTAGAGCTGGCTTCTCCAGGGGCTGCAACATCACCAGGGCATATGGAATTTGCCTGGAGAAATTGGCCTCTCTGTTAATACCAAATGTCTGATGGTGGGGGTGCCCACCTGCCGTCCCAGCACTCGGGAAGCTGAGGCAGGACATCGCCCAAGTTCGAGGCCAGCCTGGGCTCCATAGCGAGGTCAAGGCCAACCTGCACTGCGTAGTGAGACCCTGTCACAAGAAAACAGAGAGTACCACAGTGCCGTCCTTCCCTCCAAGTGCACACCTAGAAAATTCTATTGAAAAGTGCAGTTTCTCCTCCCTGGTCACTTTGTTCCCCTCTTTTCATTTCTTTTTTTTGGTACCGGGATCAAACGCCGGACCATGCATTTGCCCCGGTCCAGTCTTTTCTTTTGACCTGTGCTGTTTCTCTTCTGGTGGGGTCATTCATGGACCAGTCCAGCCAAACTAATGAATGCTTCTCTCCCCTGGCAGCTTAATTAATAGCAGTGGACAGGGCCTGGAGTACCCATTGCCGCTGCCCCCAGCCCCTGATGATGCTCAGCCCTGCAGCAGCATCCCTCTGCCCCCTACCCCGAGCAAGCCCCAGGCAGCAGCAATCACTGAGGGTGGGCAGAGCCAGTTTTCCTCCTGGTGACCTCGGATCCTTGTCCCTCCTGGGCATCGCCCTAACTCTGCCTTTTCTGCTGTCCAGATTCGCCGCGGCACTTCTGGTGGTATCATTTGATCTGCTGGCTGCTGAGTGCTGTCGGGATCATCTGCATTCTCATAGCGCGTGAGCACTATACTGTCGATGTGATCGTTGCTTACTATGTCACCACGCGGCTGTTCTGGTGGTACCACTCGATGGCCAATGAAAAGGTAAGAGCAGTGAGATCCTGGACTTCTTCCCTCTCTCAGGCCGAGGCCCTGTCCATGCAGGGGTGCACGTGGCTTTGCGGAAATTGCCCATGGGCAGCAGGTGTGCAGTTTCATGCCTGAACCATGACTTCCTGCATCCAGCAGGGTGTGTCCACCACCCTGTGCAGGGATGGAGGTGGTGAGGTGCCTGGCGCTGTTTGTGTGGGAACTGCAGGAACACTGTGCTAGCTAAGCACTAAGGAGCCTCCCACGCCCATAGCAGCCCTGGGTGACAGAGGGGACAAGGTAGAGAAAGCTTAGAGGACTGGATGGCAGCTACTTTTTAAAATCAGGCAGAATAGGTGTCTTGGGGATTAGCAAATGTGTGTGTCTGGGAGAGGGGTGCCAGTAGCTTCCTGTCTTAGCTCCTGGGTCTCTGCTTCCTGCTGTCCCTCCGTGGCCTTTTGGCCTTCTCCTGTTCGTTCTCACAGAGCTTGCACAGATGGCTGTGCTTCTGGGAAGCTGCCTGCGCTGCTGCTGCTGCCGCCGCCGCTGCCGCCTCTGCTGCCGCCACCACTGCTCCTCATACAAGCCCGGTGGACCTCTCCCGCCCCAGCCTTGCTGAGGCCTTCATGGCAGAGTGGGCTAAGGGCCTCCGTAAACTTGGGTGTGCTGTCCTTGCCACTGGCGTAGCACCACTGTCTCAGCTCAGCGGCAGCTGTGTCTGTCTGTGCTGCTCTCTGATTGCTTCCTTCTCTCTGTACTTCCACTTCCTGCCCCACTGCCTCTTCTTTCCGCCCTTATGACTGTGTCATCTTGGCTCTGGCCCCACCATACCAAGCGCCCCACCCTGGCTCTTCTGTGATCAGCTTCTAGTGCTCCTTTCTGATCCTCCCCACACTGAGCAGAGGCCCCCCCTGCCCTGCTGTGCCCATCCTGAGCCACCTTTCTCCCACAGAGACAGGCAGTAGAGAGCACAGGGACCTCGGAAAGAGACAGGAGCGAGGGCTTAGGGGACAAGGGGACCACAGTTACTAACCTAGGGAAGAATCTGAAATTATTATGTATGACCACTTGATTAAGAAAGCCTGAGAATGGGTGTGGTGGCAGATGCCCCTAACCCCAGCAATGGGGAAGCTGAAGTAGGAAGGTTGCTGTGAGTTCGAGGCCAGCCTAAACTGCATAGCAAGACCCTGTCTCAAAAAGACAAAACAGCAATGACAAAAAAAGAAAAGCCTAAGAGCAAGTCATCAATGATGTTTGTACTTTCCTCTCTCCTCCCCTTCCAGAACTTGAAGGTCTCTTCACAGACAAACTTCCTGTCCCGAGCCTGGTGGTTTCCCATCTTCTATTTTTTTGAGAAGAACGTCCAAGGCTCGATCCCTTGCTCCTTCTCTTGGCCGCTATCCTGGCCTCCTGGCTGCTTCAAGTCGTCCTGCAAAAAGTACTCTAGGGTGCAGAAATCGGGTGAGGACAACGAGAAGTCCACCTGAGCCACAGGCCGAGCCCCCAGCGAGACCACCGTGCTATGAGCAAGGGCAGAGCTGCGTTTGACTTTGTTTTAGGAGAACGGACTGTCAACAGAGAAGCGGACCCAGTGCCGCCAGCTCGCTTGGGACGGTGACAGAAGCATTGATTACCTGTGACTGTTTAATTCCTAAGAGGGGTATTTATGGGTAGCAAACCCCCCAAGTGGGGTTTCATGGTGAGCTTGTTAAAAAGGTGCCAAAGAACACAGTACCCCCTTTTCCCCTCACCCCCAAAACCCTGCACTTCAGCATCCTTTCAGGTTGTTTTTCTCCCAAGCTCAAGAGATTTGTTCATGTTTTTAATAAAAGATTGGGCTCTGTATAGCCACTGGGTGCATGGACAAGCTCCCCACCAAGGGTGGCTTTTGCCCCACGCTCCTTCTTAAAGGGTACCACCTGGACCTGGAGCCTAGGGGTTCAAGTGCACTTGCTTCTACTCTGGCCAGGGTGGGGGAAGGGCATGGTGAGGTCCCACAGCGCCCCCTGCTGCCACCACCCAGTGCACTAAGTGTCCCTTTGACCGTTAATGTTTTTAACCAATCATTTTAAAGGAAAGAAAATAGATCCAAAGAAATCTGAAAGTATTTGAACTACTCATGGATTTTACATGTACAGAAATGTTTCATTTTAAAGTCTACGATGTCTGGGCGTGGTGGCACATGCCTATAATCTCAGCTTTCAGGAGGCAGAGGCAGGAGGATCGCTGCAAGTTCAAGGTCAGCCTGGGCTAGTGAGACCCTGTCCCCCAAAACCAAAACATAAGTAAACACATATGGTTTACACAAAGCATGCAGCTATTTCTGCAAAGGGCACAGTCCTTGCATATGCCTCAACGCTGCCCGCCTGGCACATATGCCTCTGGGACCCCAGTGCAGGCTGCAGACATGTGGGGTGCTATGGCACTTGCCCCTGGGGTGGCCTGGTCCTGAGTTCTGGTTTAGTGTCCCTGGCTAGAATTTTAAAAGCTGTTGGGTGCATTTCACTACAAACCGCTTCTTCTGGCTCTGCTGTGCATGGTGGCCAAAGCCAGCTGGAGCCTGTAGGTGACTTCCTGTGTGTTGCCAGAGTGGCTAAGTGACACAGGAGGGGGCTAACTGTCCCTAAATTTCTTTCAACTGATGCAAAACAAAGATGGCTGTGAAGTATCTGATCAGATAATACTGTCAGATCTCCTGCACTATTTAGTGCTGTTGAATTTTTCGGATAATTTTTGGCTTGATCTCTTAACTCCATGAATGCTAATTTGCGAGACAGGAGAATGAGGAGAGGCAGCTCCGCTTATACAGGAGGCGAAATTTCCTTGAATTTAATCCTTGTAAACCACTCAGCCTTGATGCAAATTGACCTTGACATTGCTTTAAAAAGGCACAATACAGATCTGTCCAGAAGGGTCATTATCCTTTGGTGCTAAAATTCTGTCTGCTTAGAGTGGCTCTTTCTCTACTGATAGAAGAATCAGTAAAGGTTAGGGTAGCTGGGCATGGGGGTGCACACCTGTAGTCCTAGCACTCGGGAGGCTGAGGCTGGAGGGTGCTTGCAAGTTTGAGACCAGCCTGAGCTACAAAGTGAGCACAAGGCCAGCCTAAGATGCATAGGAGACCATCTCAAAAAGACTGAAAAAAGAATAAATAAATAATAAATAAATAAATAAGGGGGGTAGTGGTTGAATTCAAAGACAAGAAGACTCTCCAGGTGATTATTTTAAATAAGAATTGAAACCTTTATGCCATCTTTGGAAGACTTTAAAACCCAAGGATTTCCCCAGTATTTCTAAATAAATCACTAATCAGGGCTGGGGAGATAGCTCCGTGGCACAAGTGCCTGCCTGGCAAGTGCAAGGTCATGAGTTTGAACCCCCGTCCTGGAAAAAAAAATCCTCCAGCTAAATAAATCACTAATCAACATATATCTGGCCTCCCTGGTGTGTTCAGACTTAATTCTATATAATTTCCACCCTTGTGCATTTGTCCAGTACTGACAGGTATGATAGGTAGAACAAGATGCTCTGCTTGCACAAACTCCTGTTGTCTGATTGTAAGGAAAATCACTGGACCTTAAAGCCCAGGGCTTGGCCTCCGAGCCTCTTAATTCAAAGGCAGCAATGCATTGGACCTAAGAGCCCCACTCGGTCTGTGTGACCCACTTTCCTACCATCAGATAAGGGCACTGCTGAAGCTTTGACGGCCATCGTGTACTGATGATCAGAAAGCCTTGACACCTTAGTCAACTACTGCAAAGACACAGAAAGAGGCATGTCCTCCTGCAGGATTCAGAGCCTCTGTGACCCTTGAGAGTATGGTGCAGCTCTTTCCGTGTCCTCTACATCTCAGCGTTCTCTCTAGGAGAGAGTAGCTGGGTAATAAAGGGAAAGTGTCAGAGTGTCAAAGGGCAGAAAGAAGACACTATGAGACGCTTACATGTGGGAAAGCAAACTGGAGCCCTAACCCCTGGAGTCACCGGCATGGAAAAACAAGCAATGACGATGTTGCCTTGGAAACAGTAAATTTTGTGATGCCTTCTCCTTGCCAATTGAGATACAGCTGTTACCCAGGATCCATGTTTTAGTGAGCCTGTGCCGCTCTTGAAATCCTTTCCTGTAATTCCATCTTCCTGTGAGATATCTATAACACTTAATGTTTATAAATCATGCCATATTTTTCCCTGAGTTCTTCTCAATGGATATCGGTGTTGTCCAATTCAATGTAATTATTTATTTTAGCTCCTTCACGAGATTTAAAAGGCAAAGAGTCTTCTGCCAGTCCCACCTGAACTCAGGGAGAAGTTAGAATTTCATGTAGAGCGTCCTGGGAAACAGACCTTGCTATGGGAGGGAGCTTGGAGTGCTTGACTGTGTTCCCAGCGCCCCCTCGTGGCAGGATTTTCTGTGGCTTGGGACACAGATGCCACAGTAAAATGTATTTTCAGGGATTGAAAAGGCATTTGTATTTGCTTCATTTTGTTTGTGTCTTTGTTTCACTTAACCCATAGTCCTGGGCAAGGAATTATTTTAAAGACCTCTTAATCCCTTCTGAAAGGGAAGATGTCCTCGGCTTGTAGTGAGTTGCAATTCTCGTCTTTCATGCGTTTGATCAAGGAAAATGCGCTGACTGCTTTTACCTCTCAGGAGCACAATCATTAATGTCGCCTTTATACCTACCTATGCCTTGTTTACCGGGAATCCCTGTCAGCTGTCTTTTTTTCTTTTCTGTGAATTTACCTGCTAGAACTCACAGACTTGGTTTTTAAATTGAAAATTTACACTTTACTCCTTAAATATTTTGAACATTTCTTTTCTCCTTTGCATTGTTTTCATTTTTACTTGTAAACTGATTACAGGTTGAAGCTGGTCTAAACATATTTCTATTGTGTAAAAAAGTGTGAGAAGAAATTTCCT
>PVKN010013408.1:0-19943 GCA_004027915.1 Capromys pilorides | reverse complement strand
TTTCATTTCTTATTGCTTGAGTTTGAGTCCTTTCTTTCCTCTTTTTGATGAGGTTAGCTAGGGGCTTTTCAATTTTATTCAGTCCTTCAAGAAACCAGCTTTTTGATTCATTAATTCTTTGTATTGCTTTCTTTGTTTCAATTGAGTTAATTTCTGCTATAATTATAATTTCCTCCCATATTTGGGCTTTTAGTTTCCTTTGCCCTTCCTTTTCTAGTCGGTTGAGGTGCTGCATGAGAGTTTTTATTTGTTTCCTTTTTGTTTTTGTAATGTGTGAATTCAGAGCTATAAATTTCCCTCTAAGAACTGCTTTCATTGCATCTCATAAATTCCGGTACGTTGTGTTTGAATTTTCACTAAATTGTTGATATGTCCATGTATTTCTGGGGTTCTTGTGATTTCTTTTATCATTTATTTCCTGTTTCATTGTACTGTGGTAAAATTCTATCCATGTGATAATTTCTGTTTTCTTGCATATACTTGAGCATGACCTATGCAATAGTATGTGGTCTATTTTAGAAATGTCCCATGTGCAAATGAAAAAAATGTGTATTCAGAAGTGGTTGGGTGGAACACTCTATGTATGTCCACCAAGTCCAGTTGTTCCAAATTCTGTTTCAGTTCTGCTACTTCTTTTTTATTTTTTTTCTGCTTGACCAATCTTTTTTGGATAAAGGGGTGTTAAGGTCCCCTGTCAATATTGTGGTATTGGATATTAGATTTTTCATGTCCATTAAGATTTGTCTTATACAACCTGGTACTCCTGTGTTGGGTGCACATATTTATGAGTATTATCTCTTGACCTTAAATTTTTCCCCTAACAAGTACATAGTGGCCTTCTTTATTACGTTTGATCAATCTTGGTTTGAAGTTTAGACTGTCTGAAAAAAACATTGCTACCCCTGCTTTTTTTTTGAGGTGCTGGGGCTTATAGTATGGTTTTCCATCCTTTAAATTTTAGCTTATGTGTTTCTTCATGAGTTACTTGTGTTTCTTGTATACACCATATTGTTGGATTTTGCTTCCTTATCCTCTCTGCCAGTGTATTTCTTTTAGTTGGAGAATTGAGACCATTTACATTGATGGTTATAATTGACATATATTGAATTATGACTTACATGTCTTTTACTTACTACTATTTACCCCCTTTTTCTCTTGTGTTTAATTGGTTGCTCTTATTTGTTGGGTCATTTCTGTTCTTATTTGTGGATTTTGAGTCCTTTTGGTCCCTCTCTAAAATATTTTTTAGTAGTCTGTGTAGGGTTGGTTTTGACATCATGAATTTCTTTAGTTGTTCCTTGTTGTGGAAATATTTCGCTTCTTCTTCATACTTGAAAGAGAGTTTTTCAGGGTATAGCAGTCTGGGCTGGAATTTGTTTTCATGGAGGGCTTGAAGCACTCTGCTCCATGCTCTTCTTGACTTCATGGTTTGTGAAGGGAAATCTGCCATTATTCTGATGCATTTTGCTTTAAATGTAATGTTTTTCTTTTCTCTAGTGGCTTTTAGTATATTATTCCTCTGCTGGATTTCTAGCTTCTTGACTATTACATGTTTGGGTGGGTTTTTAGTCAGGTTGATGTTATTTGGAGTTCTGTATGCTATTGTTCCCTGAGTGTCAGATTGTTTTCTCATATTTGGGAAGTTTTGTGCTATTACTTCTGCCCATGTTCTTTTTATATCATTTGTATTGACTCTGTCTTTCTCATTGATTCCTATTAATCTCACATTGTTCATTTTTGCATCATCTTGCAGATGTTCAAATTTTCCTGCATCCTAGTTGTTTTTAAGAGATCCTTGCTTACCTTTTCACTAGCTGCGACTGTGTCTTCAGGATCTGAAACTCTCTCTTCATTCATATGGTGGTGCCAACTTGTGATTGAGATTTTATTTTGTTGTATATCTCTTTGAAACTGTTTCATGCGATCTGTTTCTTTCCTACAGTGCTCATTCGGGTTATCCATCATTTTTCTATTCTCCTCTAATTTTACATCGATGTCTTCTTTAGTAGCAATTATGTCTTTCATTATAGTTATCCTTTCTTTCTCTACTTCAGAGGTCATTTCTGCTCTGATCTCCTCTTTACCTTTTTGCAGTTGTTCCCTTATTAGATGCTATTAATTTAGAGATGGCTTTTTACTTCAGAAGTTATTTCTGGTCTGATTTCCTTTATACCTTTCTGCAGTTGCTTTTCCACTTCAGATTCTACTAATTCATGTCTTTCTTTTTTTACTTGAGATGTTATCTCTGATCTGAGTTCCTCTTTATGTTTCTTCACTTGTTTGTCTATGGTAGATTTTATCAATTCAGAGATTTCAGCTACATGATTCCCATTTTCTTTCATGGTATTGTGTCCGATATTTGTTCTGGGTGGGCTTGTGACCTGAGATTGTATCTTGCTCCTTCTTTTTGTCATTTTGGATAGTAGTGATCTCTGCACTTTGATGAAGTTATGTTGTTCATACCTATTGAAGTTTTGGTCTGGATCCACCAATCTTGATCATGTCCAGATGTGCCTGGCTGCGTCTGGCTGCTGTGCTCAGCTACTTCCTGCTGCAGCTTTTGGAAGAGAGCCTGATGTGCTCCTCTGGCAAGATGCTCAGCTTCTGAATTAGCTGATACTTTCTGACCCCCAGCCTCTCTGCAGGGTATTTTGCTACACGGTTCCACAGCAGATGTCAGAGCTCAGTTCTGGGTGAGGAAGAAGTTCCAGTGGTGGGAGTGTGCACTCTTAGTATTCCTGCCTATGCTCCCACCAGTCACAGGCTGTGGGCAAGAGTGGAGTTCTGGTGGCAGTGCGAAGGCAGATGCAGGCCAAGATGTTCTACCTGAGTGCCGGCCTTGTTGGTCAGGGCAGTGCTGCAGTTGAGAGTTCCAGTGGCAGGGTTGGGGGGCTCAGAAGCAGAGAGGTCCCACCTGGGCCCAAGCCCGGTCTGTCGTCATGGGTGGGTGTGTAATTGCAGAGTTCTGGTGGCTGACATTGCTGGGACACATGCAGCTGGAGAGGTCCTGCCTAGATGCGGGTCTGGTGGTCCAAAGAAATCATTCCTGAGGTCCAGGAATATAAAGTGAGTAGTGGAGGGATGAATATGAGAGAGCATGGTGTAAGAGTTTGGCACCAGTGGGTGGATTGGTGTAACCACATTGTTGATAACCCTGAAATCTTATACAAAATGGTAGGAGCCATCAGTTTTGAGTATAGGAAAAATATGGATATTATAAGGTGAGTGGGTAGTTTTAAGAAAACCATTGGCTAGGTGAGATTGGATTATGCATTTAAGTTCCTGTTCATATTTAGGTTCTATCAGATACTGAGGAACACAGGGAAAGGCTAATGGATCCTGGAGTCAAACTTGTACAGGGGTAGCATGGGTGGTATAAGTGGGATTATATGTGTCCCAAACTATGGGATTAACCAGAGAAGGAGGAAGAGGAAGTGATGAAGTGGCGATACACAGAGGTTGAGTTTGAATAATGGTGTCATGAAAGAGAGAAGGTAAAAGAGAAGTAGAGTTTTTGGAATTGATTGATCTCTCCCTAAGAGGGGTCTGAGGAAAGTTGGGAGAACAAGAAAACAATAAGTTCAAAAAAATGTGTGGAATCAGCATGGCAGGGGTCCTGCCTGGGGGCAGTTGTGTAGCTTGGCTCTCAACTGCCACAGCAAGAAATGTAGCTCAAGCGCACTGGCCTGAAAACTGAGGAAGAACAATATATGCGGTCCCCATGTCAGTAGGAAAAGTGTCCTACCTGAGATGTCCAGCAATACTCAGGGGTTTGACAGAGACATCTTTATGGTGGATGTGCACCCTGAGACCCATCTGTCCTCTTCAGCAGTGAGAGAAAGCAGGTTAGTTAATGATGAGTGTGGTGTCTGCAGTGAGATATACTGCAAGAGCAGGGAATTGGACGACTTACTCCCTCTCTGTTGGACAAGGCTGTCTCAATTCCAGTGGCCCTCAGGCTTGCAGACAGGACAACATCCTAGTGGTGTCCTTCTTTGATGTACTTGAAGCGTGCTTCAGGAGGGGCTTTGGTGGCACCATGTTGTCTAGGGTTAGCTCTGATAAGAGTCCCAAGGGCTGCAGCCAAGAGCTGCATTTAAATCTAGCATGCTTTTTAAAAAATCTTGTTTCAATCGTTCTTCTCTATTGGTAAAGACACAGAAAGCCAGGTTAAATAGGCCTCCCTGTTAGGTCCAAGGGACAACATCTGTCTTTTTATTTTGAGGGGCAGACTGGGAAATGCAGTGGAATTAAATAAAGATTATTCCCTCAGGGAACTGAGGGTCAACATTGGTATTCTTGGTTTCAGGCATAAGTAAGGTGAGAAAAGATTTTGGTGGGATTTTATTAGGGTTCTGGGTTAGTTCATGGTGTTCCTGTTAATTTATGACTTGTATTAAATTTTCCTAAGTTCTGCAATCAGGCAACCAGCCCCAGTGGGGCTGTGTCAAGCTATTGGGCCTTGATGTTCCTAGTGGAGGTCAGTATCTGGAACTGCAGCTATTCTTGCAGGCTTGTTAGGGTCAGTGTGGTGTCTCTGGTTCACTTCCATCTCAGCAGCCTGCCAGAACTGAATCTTTTGATAAGAGGGCAAAGTGGAGGTGAGAATACCTCATAGAACCTTAAAGTGGAGATCATCAGAATTAATAACAAATTGGGGCTCCTTTATAAAGTCATGAGGATCAACAGAGAACATGCTAGCCTAAGAGAAATCTGGGATAGATATAGTTCAGGAGGGCAAAAAGGACATGAATGTGAACCAGGCCCTGGGGACCAGCCTGTTTCCAGAGGAGGAGAAGAGGTTGGAGTTGACAAAGCTTAGGATGAATACAAGAGGGTAGGGGAAAACTGGTTGAAAGGTGATAGTGGTGGGCACTCTGAGACTTAGCACAGTGTCCAGAAGGAGAAAATGGCAATGGAGAAGAAGGAGATATGGAAAGTGATGGAGTGCATAGGGTGAGACAGAGTTGATTCAGGAGGAACAGGCTGAGGAGATTGATGTGGCTGAGCTTCTGGTTATGAGGGAGAAGCAAAAGCAGTAGAAACATTATCAAGAGTGTCTGGAGAGACTTCAGGAAGGAGATCAGGTGAGGAGGATTCTGTTGATGTGGAGACAGCCAAAAGTTTTTGGGTTGTCCTCCATGCCTGAAGGAGGGAGGAGCATGCCCTGAGAGCACCAAAGGCCTGTGTATAAAGTATTTCTGCCCATTTGCTATTGCAGTAGCAGAACGTATTCAGGTCCTGGATGGTACTGATATTTAAAATACCCTCCTCAGCCCAGTGGCCACCATTGTCAAGTTTATATTGGGGCCAAACTATCTAGCAGTAAAAGATTAGTCATTTAGACTTTTTGACCTTCTGGAGACCAAGGGCACTTAAGTTATGTAAGAGTTACCCAAGCTGTGTGTACACTCAAAGGAAAGGTGGATGTCTACCCTGGGTGCAAGAAAATGAGAGAATTCTCTGGGATGAGGGAGAGTCCTGACACAGGCTGTGGTTTATGAGAGAGAATGAGAAAAATAAAACAGGAATTCCCGGAAGAGAGCTGGCTTACATGTGAGGATTGAGGTTGATTGGTGTTGGATGCAGGCTATCAAGGGCAGAGGCAAAAGATGCAGAGGCAGGGACAAAAGAGTGAAGAAGGTATGGGACTCATTGCTGGGGGAAGCTCAAACTGGGACTAACTCCCAGGAGCTGAATGCCTCAACAGTTTGAGTCATGACACCAAAATGGTAAGGTTCCTTCTTCCAAATGGAAGAGAAGTGGCTGAAAGCAATGAACTCCTATATTTCTGGGCACAGGAGTCTGGCCCAAAGAGAAGGCAGAGACCAAGCATGAAGCTTTTATGGGATTGGGATAGAGACAGAGTTTATGGTATAGCGACACAGCAGGTACTAATTGGGAGAAGTTTGTCACATGAAAAGCAAAAAGGGGAAGTTCTTAGTTAACCTGGAGAGAAGGAATGGAAGCCAGTAGAGGAGATCTTCTCCATTAGTTCTGGATTCCGAAGCTGTAGTTATCACCATCATGGCCTGGTGGCTGCTGCATGGTCGCAGACCCATCACTCTGCTTCTGATCTCACAGATGGCAGTTATATTTCCACTTCAGATCCTGTAGGCCTGTCTAATGAGACATGTTATGTAATTGTACAAATAATTTACATTTATTCTGTTATTCTAGAGAACCCTAAAACACAAATGCTTTGGTATTTATTAACACACGATTTGAATAAATATTTTCTGCTACTTTTCGATTATACTTTGCTGATTTAAAAGGCTACAGTGGTTATTTCTATGACTGCCATAACAAAACACCGTAGGATTGGTGACTGAAACTGTGAAATATATTTTCTTCTATCTCTGAAAGCTTAACGTCCAAAGTGAAGGTGATGTCAGGGTTTATGTCTCTGGAGGCTTCTCTTTTCTACTTGGAGGAGGCATCTTCCTGCTGTGCCTAATGTGGTTTTTCCAGAGTTTGTGAGTGTCCTTGGGTCTCTCTCGTGTGTGAGATTTGTTGAATTTGTCCCACAATATGGCCTCATTTTAACAAAATCACCATGTAAAGGCTTTGTCCCCAAATACAGTTATGTTTTCAAGTATAGGGGCCTCATGTTTGAGGAAGGAGCAGAATTCAATTCAAAAGAAGACAATTATTTATTTCTATATTTTGATTTTTCTTGTTAAAATTACAAGTTTTTAATTCTATTAGTTTTTTTTTTTAACATGAACTATCACATTGACTAAAAGAAACATTTTATGTCTCCCTTTCCAATTATCAGTCCGCACATAAATATTTTTCTTGCTTTATTGCACTGGCTGTGGTTCTATTTTGTGTCTAGCTGTTCCCCTAAAGCCTCATACAGTCAATGGGGTGGATTCTAGAGTTTATGATTAATTATTGACCCAATGTAGGGATTATGAGTGTGAGTACTACGCATGCCTTGGGGGGGGTGGTAACTTCATACAATATAAGAAAGGGAAGGAGGCTTGCTAGTGTCCACAGCCACTACTCCTCCTTTTGCTCTTTGCTGTTTTCCACAGTCATGAATGGCTGTCCTCTCTCAAGTACCATTCTGCCTTGGAACCAGCCAAGTATGAACTGAAATCTCCATTAACTGTAAGTCAAATAAACCTTTATTCTTCAATTTAGAGTGTTGGGTATTTTGTCCCAGAAATGAGGAAAAAGTAACTGAGACAGTTTGGTAGCAGGATTGGGGGTACTATGACTACACCTGATCATGTCCTGTAAGAGCATTTGGGAGTGGATTATAGCAAGAGATAACAAGGATTTGCAGATGTCTTTCAAAACAGAAGTGCTTGAATGATTTCAGCTGTTTTGTATGGGAGATTCTGATCAGAGCTCAAAAGCTCAAAAAGCTAATACAAATCTTGCTTATAAAGGCCAGACTGGTGGAGTTTCTCGTGGGAAGGACTGCATTGGTTGTTGATCTCCGGGTGATATGTGTTATGACTTGGCTGAAAATTTGTCTGCACTTTGCTCATGTTCAGAAACTTTGCCTGAGACTGAAATTAAGCAAAGTGAATTGGTTAATGTAGCAGAAGAAATTTCATGACAGCAAAATGTTGAAGCAGTGGTATGGCTATTGTTAGGGGTGTTTGTCCAGATTTATGTTGAGAATCAAGAGAAAAGAATCCTTCAGGATGATTTAAAATGTGAGTTTAGCCAGACAGGAAGCACCAATAAAGCTGTGGACTGCAAAGATAGAGCTGAGAGGATCTCCATTGTGGAAAAGGAACAAGAGAATAGAAAAGATAGCCTGAGTACAGCACAAAAAGCAGCAAGTCTCTACCCTTTGCAGCCACAACACTGCAAAGGTGAATGACGTTGCTTTGAGGAGAATGCCACAGAAGCCCATTATCCAGATTAGAGGCAGTGGCTACATCAGGTTCCAGAATGGCTGCAAGGTAGAGAATTTGTTCCTTGAAATAAGTGTCAGAGTGATCAGAGATCTAGAAACTCAACCTCTACAGCCAAGAGCAAAGAAAATCTGGCTACTGCTCCAACTGCCAGCAGACATTGGCATCATCCACGTGATGTTGGTTTTAAGCACATGCAGACTGCAAGAGAGCTGAGGGTAAGTAGGCTTCCACCTCAATTTTGGAAGAAGGCCTGGGAGAAAAGACAGTTTGTCCTTGGGAGGACAGTGTGTGAAGCCGTGAGTGAGAAACCAACAGTGCAATGGAGACCCCAGAAATTTGAAAAAGCCAGGAGGGTGGATCATCTAAGGAAACTGGCAAGGAGGGAGCAAAGCAGGCCTAACAGAGAAACCATGAGAGCTATTACCAAAAGTGTTCTAGAGCTAGAGCTATATGTAGCTCAGAATTTGCCATAGATTGCTTCAGTTGTTTCACATGGAACTACAGGACTTGATGTTTGCCATTCTAGATTTTTTTTTTAGGTTCCACTGTTTTAATAAGGAAAATGCACATAATGTATGAATGGGGTAGGGCACATAACTTGTGCTATTTCATTGGTTTTGTGTATGAGCTAAATATTTCATTGCCATTTATTATTTTAAATTTTATTAATTTTAATGAGAAAAATGGCAATGAGACAATTTCAAAACAGGTTAGTAGGACAGTTATAATAATTAATACATTGCATATAGTTGTCTTTGTAGTAATTATTCAGAGTACAAGATGCAGACATGATACCTTATCTAAACACTAATAGTAAAAATCTTTCTTCTCATTGAACTAAGAAAAGGTAGCTGTATATCTATTTTATTTTTTTTCACTATGTGATGATCCTTCTTTTATATCCCCCTTGTTTGTTTTGTTTTTTCAGAGATAGGTGCTCAATTGCCATTCAAATATAATAGATACATGAATTTATTAAAATAACCCAATGTCTCAGTTACTCTTTTCTTGTTCCTGGGACAAATACCCACCACCCAAAATGTAGGAATGAAAGCTTTATTCAACTCAAAGTTACTGGGCTTTTCGGTCTATACTCAGCTGGTTCCAAGACAGAGGGCATCCAGTCCATGACAGGAGAACAGCAACAATGGCAACAGAGCAAGTTTGCTTCTCTGTCTCTTATATTACATTCAGGCTCTCTGCCTCAGGATATTCGCCATGGACCACACCCATAATCCCAGCAGTACACAAACCAATAATCTCATTCTTGGATCACCCATAGCCCCAATGGATCGTGAGTTAGTTTCAAACTCTAGAAGTCCCCAATCCCGTGATGCATGAGGCTTTCGGTGGACGATTAGACACAAACCATAAAATCCAAGTCCCAAGTCTCCTCCTAGATCCAAGGCAAACTCTTCACTGTGGATCTATGTAAAAAAAGAAAAGTTAAACACATCCAACACTAAAAGGCACAAGATAAATAGTATTCCAAAAGTTGTAAAACAAACAAACAAACAAACAAACAAACAAAAAACAGGGGAATACAAACACTGGTACCAACACAAATCCAAAATCCAGCAGGGCAAACATTAAATCTGATAGTTTCAACTGGACTATTCAAAGCAGTTTGTGCTGAGTTGTGAGCTCTAAAGGCCTTACATGGCTCTGCCCCTAAGGCACTCTTGGTGGTATCTCCCATGGTTTCTCTCTTAGGCTGGCTTTGCTCCTTCTTTCTAGTTTTCCTTAGAAAAAACATGTTTCTGGTTTTCCAAACGTTCTTGTTCCTGGGACAAATACCACTGAATTGGCTTCTCACTCTCTGCTTCACAAACTGCCCTCCCAGGGACACACTGCTGGCCTCCTAGGCCTTCTTCTTGAAGAAAAGGTGGAAACCTTCTTAGCCTAACAACTCCTGCCTTCTGAATGCACCTAAAATGAATGCCATGTGGATGATGTCAAGGTCTGCTGGCAGCTGGAGGAATATCCAGGCTTTCTTCTCCCTTGGCTGTAGAGGTTGAGTGCCTGTATCACTGTATCTGACCCTGATTCCGAGAAACAAATTGTCCATGCTGGTGCCATTTTGGAACCCGATGTGGCTGCTACTGGCATTATGGAACATGGATATCTGCAGCTTTCTTCTCAAGGCAAAGTGTTTCTCCCTTGAAATTCTGAGGTTGCAAAGGGTGGAGTTCTGCCTCCTCCTACTGTGATGCCCTCAGGCAATCTTTTTCATTCTCTGGTTCCTTCTCTGCAACAGAGATTCTCTCAGTTCTATCTTTGCAGTCCACAGTATTCCTAGTGCTTCCTTTCTAGATAAATTCACATTTTAAATCATCCTGCTTTGTTCTTTGCTCTTGATTTTCAACATATATCTGGCTAAAGATCCTCAGTTAAAAACCATGCCACTGCCCCAACAATTGGTTACTTTGAAATACCTTTTGAAAGATTAATCAGTCCACCATGCTTAATCTCCGTCTTAGGCAAAGATTCTGAGCATGAGTGAAATTCAGACAACCTTTGGGCCAAGCAATAACACAGATCATCCAGAGTCCAACAACCAATGCAGTTCTTCTTCCCAGCAGAAACCTCCCCAGCCTGGTCTTTACAGGCAGGCTTTCTGTCAGTCTTCTGGTCTGAACTCTGACCAGAATCTCCCAAACAGAACGTCTGAAGCTGCTCCAGCTCTTTGCAAGTAGATGACCTCTCCAAATCCTTCCTATCTTTTCCTATAAGCCATTTCCAAAAACTTGAAATACACATGGTTAAATTAGTCACAACAATGACTCCACTCCTTAAGTACCAAATTCTGTCTCAGTTACTCTTCTCTCATTGCTGAGATAAATACCTGCCAACCAAAATGAAGGAAGGAAAGGTTTATTCAGCTCATAATTACTGGAGGTTTCAGTCAATACTCAGCTGGTTTCAAGGCAGTGGGCAAGCAGTTCATGGCAGCAGAACAGCAACAATGGCAATGGAGAGAGTATGTTTCTCTGTCTCTCATATTACATTTAGGCTCTTCGGCTCAGGGTATCCAACTAGGACCACACCCATAGTCCCAACAGTACTCAAATCTATAATCTCATCCTTGGATTATCCATAATCCCAGTGGATCATAAAGTAATTTCAAATCTAGAAGTCCCTACCTCATGACTGCCTGAGGCTTTGGGGGGACAATTAGACACAAACCATACCACCCAAATAATTCAATAGTTTATAACAGTAGTGAGTTATCAACAGAACTGGCAATGTCAGAAGTGGTTAACTTGAGCCCTTTACAGCTCAGCATACTAATCTGGCTTTACTTTTTATGCCTCATGGTTAAACTTTTCTGCTGAGTGGCTAAGGGCAAGTTAAAGCAACACCTATATAACAAAACATGTAACTTTTGTATCTGACAAGGTCAGTAATATCCCCTCAGGATTTACCTTGAAACTATGTACAGTGGTTTGTAGATCCTTTGTCAGAGTCAAACATCTGGATGAGTCACAGTCATTGCTTGACCAGTTTGCCCTCTGCAAGAGCCTGAGAGAATGTTTTCTCTCTAGGTGACTCTCATTAGGCACACCATACATCATTGATCCCTTTCCTCTGTGGCCCCATAATCTCCTTGAAAAGAAAATTTGAGATGCCACTGAGTTACAGGATGTTACAGCACAGGTTCTCTTATATCCTGAGTCCTCACTGACCTTGAAGGGCTAGGGCCAAAATGTTGGCTATTGTTGTAGCCCTTATTTTTCTCTAATTGTTTGATCTGTGAACTTAAGTTCTTAACCTTCCAGAAGAGAAGACTGGTGATACTATTATTCTATAACATAGCTTCTTGAGCTTAACATCACTGTCTTTCTGAATATCAAACACCTTAGACTTAACATAGAATCAATATTTTCCCACCAATCACTGATATTCTAATACATCTCTATAGAATGTGATTTTTAAAAGTTACACAGTTTTACACAGAAATTTAGAAATCTAAACATATACAAAATTGTAGCAGGTCAATTCTATGGCATTTTCCTTGTCTCTTATTCTCTTTTATTACCATTTTTTGTTTTCTTTTAAAATGAACATTTACTTGAGAGAGAGTATAACAATAATTGAAATTACATTAGAAGCAGCACACATCTACAAGACCAGAATGACAGGCATTCCAAGCATAGTTTTAGTACTATGCATTGATATTCTCAGTGTCCAAAACCTGTTGGAGATTCTTAGGACCATTGTCTAATTCATCCTGAGTAAATAAATGCATGTTTTTTTTCTTTTTTTTTAATGCATGGGTTTTTTTTTCCCTGCCAAGTTTCCTAACTTTTCTGTTTGCCATCCATGAAATGTAAAATAAACCAACACTTAGATACCATCTCATCCCAGAAATAATGACTATCATAAAGAAATAAACCAAAAACAAACACTGGAGAGGCTATGGGGAAAAAGGAACACTTCTCCACTGCCAGTGGGAATGCAGACTGATGCAACCATTGTAGAAATCAGTGTGGAGACTCCTTAAAAAACCAGTAGTGGAAATCCTATTCAATCTAGCTATCACCCTACTGGGAATTTTCCTAGAAGAACTGAAAACATTATATCATAGCTATGTTTGTGCACTAATGTTTATAGTATCACAATTTGTGATAGCCAAATCATGGAAACAGCCAAAATGCCCATCATCTGAAGAATGGTTGAAAAAGATGTGGTATTTTTATGCAATGGAATATTACTCAGCTATAAAGTATGATAAACTCGAAGCCTTCATATATAAGTGGGTGTATCTTGAAAATATATTCATTACTGAAATAAACCTACATGTGTAAATATCATATAGTCTCCCTAGTGTATGAACTCAAACAATGAAATAAAAATGGAAAGGCGTAACAGAGCTGAATGTAAATCAAGAACTTAGGGATTAAAAAGTGCAGAGACAGCAAGTGGAAACTTCACTTTCTGATTTCATTGAATGGAAGAAAAGAAAACCCTATAACTGTCACTGCTCTTGTAAGGTATTTACCAGTCTTTTAATCTGGCATTATCTGGCAACATTTCTTGGCAGAAGACACTCTCTTTGTGACAACCGTAATCTCTCCTCTACACTGATACTGCTTCATTATGTTCACTTATCTTACGGAAATGTACATAGTTTTTGGAGCTGGTGGCGATTAGTTATGTGAAAGTCCATACTGACCATATTACTTTTATATCTTCAAACTTCTGTAACATAATATTTAAAAATTATTTTCAATGTTTATATGTAGAAGCACTATTTTCAGCATGCCTTTTCTCTCTTTCTGCCCTCAATTTCTTATTTCTCACATTTGGAAAAGATCTCCCTACTTCATATTACTTATCTTTGATTTTGTTCTCTATTTGTATTTCTTATGTAAGAGAAACCCTATGATGCTTAAGCTTGTGTGTCTGATTATTTCATTCAATACTATGGTTTCAGGGTGTGTCCATTTCCTTACAGAAACACAATAGTACACCACTATGCATAGCTATCATATTTTCCGTACCCATTCATTTGAAGAAATAAAATGGAAATAAAACTTTTACAAACCGGAAGAGGACCAAAAGTTGGAAGGACCAAGGAAGGATGACAGGGGAAGGAGAGAAAAAAAGATGTGTCCTGTAGATGCACCAACTGTCCATGAAGTAGGTAATCATGTGCTGTGAACATACACTAACAAAAATAATAAATAAGAATGAAAAATAGAAAGATGCACAACATTCTAACACATTACTCTAGGGAGGTGACCTTTTGCATCATGTCTGAGAGCACAGCATCTTGGTTAAGTATGAATTTTGGAAACTGTCAAATTGATTCTGGTTCTGTGTGGCCTTGAATAAATTAACTTCTCCAGCTTGATTTCCCTCTACTTGCTGCTCTTTTCTTTGTTCTCTTTTCTTTTCTTGTCCTCAGATAAATGCCTAAAGACCTTGCTCTAGAGGTGCTATCAGGCATCCTGGGCTTCTAACCTCTTCTGTATAGATATCTGTCATCCATTCTTACAGCCACACACACATTGCTTCTCCGCTAAGGGAGTGCTTTCAGGTGCACTTTGTTTGCCAGGGTCTTAGTTACACTTTAGGCCCCAGTATTACTTCTTCAGATAAGCTCCCTTTGACCCACCAGGCCCTCCTTGTACACATTCCAAGAGATTTCAGAACTTTCCTTCCATGGCAATGAGTCCTATTTTATTTAACTGATTATCATCAATGATTTATGCCTGTTTCTCATGCCAGAATGTAAACTCTATGAGGAGGGAACCAATTCTGTCCTTGCATGCTCAACCTATCTACATTTCTTTCTTTTTTTTTTTTTATTTTAGGGAAGAGTCTATAGGGCATTCAGGTTCTCATTACTAGATTGGATTTGTAGTGATTCATCTGTTTGCAGCCTCCCAAGAGCTGGGATTACAGGCATGCACCACCACACCCACTCTCAATTGCTGTCTCAGCATGCCCTGGGGGTGGGGCTGGCACTGTAGGCCTGGGATTGAACCCCTGGTCCCTGCACCTGCTTGCAGGCTTTTTAATCTGCTGAGCTATTTGGCTGGCCCAATGTATTTACATTTCTTTCTAAAAATTAAGTAATGATACACACAGGTCTACAAGCAATAAATATGACAAATTCTATCAGGCTTTAAGCATATTTTTAAACATATTACATGGTTATGAATCCAATTTTCTGAACTGTTAGGGATTTCATATATATATGCATATTGCAACTTGATATTTGTAATTTCTTCCCAAAATAGCTGGTCAACAGAAATATGCATGACAGTGTTTTTGGATAGGCCTAATTGTCACATCATGTTTATGTAGCCAGCATTTCAGAAAGAAGACAAGCAATATATTAGGAAAATAACAAAGAGGCAATGGAGTAGGAGATAGTTTGCTATCATGTAGTTTAATTAATTGTACTGTTTACTGGATTGCCAGGCAGTTATTTGTATTCAGTGATTATTTCAACATGCATCTGACCTATTTCTTAAAGAAAAATAATGCAGTTCAAACTTAATTTTCCATTGTGCCAAAACCTTTTCCAAATTCAGGTACACAGGAACAACATTTTAAAGATATATACGCTTTGTTGGACAGTTGCTATCTCTTCATCACCCTCATCTAAGACAGAATTGTTAGTCACTGGTGCTGTCGTTCAGACAGGATACAGAACATATAGAACAGTTAGAATCATCCTGCTCTCATCAAAGATTCCATTGTCTCAACTGTATTTGTAACGTAAATCCTATAGGGGTCTGGAGGCCTTTGTATTTTTAGATGGAAAGGCACAACTGGAAGATATGCCACCTTTGTAATAAGCACCTCTTTTTGCTCCTAATGTGGAACATATGGTGTTTGAAGAGGTTACAATGTTACAGAAACGTCATTACAGAATTTCTCAATGTTAATATGCATCAACTGTCATATAATTATTTACTTCATGGTCCATAGCTATAATGGCATAAGTGTGGACTATTTATATCAGTTAACAATGAGTGCCTTTAATTGGCATTTCATGCAACTGGAACATGTTAAGGAAGTTGACACAAATCTGGCTGTGTTGGGAGATTCCATGTGAGTTTCATCATGGAGCTTCTAAAACATTACAGTTGCACAGGTACCTAGATCTCACGGTGAACTCCAGTTGCCACAAATACTGTGAGCATCCAACATGAATGAAAGTGACCAGCTGTCACTTCAGGTCTCACTCAGCTGGGTAGCCAACCTGTACACTTGGTTTCCCAAACCCCAAGTGCTTTGCGATAGCTTACCAAGCATCCTGCATGTGCATAGCTTTGGTGAACCTTGGGGAAAGACATCAAAACAAGAAACAACATGCTTAGGATTGTGGCACCAGTGCTTAATACTCACTGACATGTTGACAGTTGGATAAAGTACTTTCTTTAACTGATGCAAATGGTTTTGTTTTCTCATTCATTTTAGACACCTTTCAAAGACACCTAATCAACATTTCAGATGAGCTGATGCAAGCAGGCCTTAGGAGACAATGGAAGCATAGATACATGACTAGACCTATAGAATAGCATCTCCTGCTAAATGCACTGAACAGGACAGCTGTGCTGGCCAAGCACCCTTTGATTCCTTTCCCCAAGGAATCCCTGCATTACTGCAATAAAACTTGGCCATGCACACTAAGTGGACTCTGGGTGGCTCTGTGTGCTGCACTCTGCCCCTGTAGAACTGTGTGAGGTACTCACACTATATGCAAGCTGTCATCTTGGCTTATGTAATCAGACAACGTGCTCGCATGTTGATCTCAACTTCAAAAACAATTCTAATTGTTTTGTCAAACTAAAAAGAGTGTTTAAACAGTGAAGTTTATAACTTTTGATGATTTATCACTTGCTAAAAAAATTCAAAATAATTTTCAGTTTTTACACAGTGTAATTTTCTTGGTTTATTTTTGTATTTTTAAAATGACTATATTGGGCTGGGGAGATAGCTTAGTAGAATAAACGTTTGCCTGGCAAGCACAGAGCCCTGAGTTCAATTCCTGGTACCACAAAATAAATAAGTAAATAAAATAAGTAAATAAAAGAAACTTTAAAATGACTGTATTAGTCACATAAGTCAGTAATAGATTTTACAATGTTCTCTGTGAAGTGCTGTCTTTATGTCCATTTTCAGGGAAATACATCTTGCAGTCAGAGGCTGCACATGTCCACATATGATCTTTGGCAATCTTTCTGTGAACCCCTGAAAATTTACTAACAGGACCCTGCTTCTTGTGGTGTATGCTAATCCAGATGTACAGAGTGCAGCCAGCACTGCTAGTGACTGTGGCACCTGCCTGAAGGCATCTCCTAGAGATGTTATTCACCTCTATCTTCCTTTAAGATGAGAGACAGGACTGAGTATGTGTGTCCTATAGCCTTGGCCATAATTGACTCTCTAAGTAGTTTGCTCTGGGTTTTATCTATCCCCCCAAAGACTTGTGTTTCTGTTTTCATGTCAAGTTGTTTCCCTTGGTGTAACTGTGTTAACTTTTTCTTCTAGATCTGCACACAGTCAGATTCGCTCCCTGACTGAGAGCACAATTCACTTTGAGTCTCTTTGTACTCAGGACTCTGATTGTGTCTTGCATTTGTGACAACATGCAGGTGGTTGTTAGTTTTACATGGTCAGCCACTTTCTTTTCCTTATGGAAATGTTCCTTAAGCTTTGATGCTGCTATATTTGATGACAGTCGTAATCTTTCAGTATCCTGCACTTATATATAAGGGTGATTCTTATATTGTTTCTTTTACATTTGTGCACATATCACTTTTTATATTTTTTACTTCATTCAGAATCAGATATAATTATGTCTTTATTTTTATATGATCTTTGCAGCTCTTTCTCTGATATCTGTAGCACTAACACTATTACTGGGTCTTCTATCCATTCATCCTAAAAGACAAAACCTAGTTTCAAGTCCCTTTAATGGGACACTTGACATCTTGTGCTTCCAAATCAGGACAGTTTGTAATCAGAACAAAATGAAAAAGAAAATATTTCACACAGAATATACCCAAGGACTATATTGAAATTTGAGCATCTCTGAAATTACTGTAAGCCCTCTATTTTGGGGGAGGGGGGTTCCTTGAAGGTCTCTGTGGATTCCATGCATGTTCAGTGAAGAAAAGCCTGGATTTACAGCCTGTACTGAACGTTATTTTGGTTTTAATAGATTTCTGAGACATTAAAGTAGAATGTCACTGTCACACATGCTGGCTGGATTCATGCCAAGTACTCTGGAGAGGGGACAGGAGCAGATAGTACCAGATCTGAGCTAGGGTTCCTGGTACAGCAGTTGAAAACCCTTTCTGGGCAATGGGTTCTGAGAGTAGCACATGGAAGGGCTGAGGAAATAGGGTCCATCAGGAAGTGCAGCCACATCATGCCATAGCATGACATGTGGGAAGTCAAAGGGGGACGAGTTACTCAGAGGAGGTGGGGGGCTCTTGCTTGAAGTGTTGTGTGATGTGCGGTAGGAATCAGCCTGGTAGCCACCCAGGTACAATCTTGACTCACGTGTCAGTTTGGACCAAGCTAGTAGTCTCTTAATCAGAAAAACTGTCAGGACGTTTTGATGGAAAATCTTAAGAAAATGAAAGGATCATAGTAATAGGACAAGGAGTTGAATTTTTCTCCATTACAAAGTGCTAACTTTCTAAATATCCTAGGCAAATTCTGTTACAGATAGAAATACTTGCCTAAAAAGAAAGAATTTAAAATAACTCTGAAGACAGAGTAACCAAGTATCTTCTACCTAAACATGTGTCGTATACATTAACAGAGTGAAAGACCTTAGCTTCTGAAATCACTGTGAGGTAGACAAGGGACAAGTTAGCTTTCTGGGTAAAGTGAGAAGGGGTCGAATTCCAGCTAATCCCTTCAGAGACTCCCACTGAATTAAACTCAGCCAAAAAGAGTTTGAGTACTATGAAGACAAAGCCATTCTGACTTATATCATTTGCTGTGTTTATAAATGTGCACACACATCAATTAGACTAAATGGAAAAGAAACAATGTCAGCAGATACTAATGAAATCCCTTTCTAAAAATAATCACTAGAAACACAGTATCTTACAAGCCAAATATGCTTAAAGTAGTAGCAAAGCATGACAGCCAATGCATGATATGAGATTGCATAATTGCAGCTAAGTATGTTGATTTGATCATGTACGAATGGGTACGTTATGTGGGCAGACAGAATTACAAGCTCTACTAGAAAAGCAGAGTGACAAAATCTGAAACCGTAACATGAAAACGGTCTCTGATGGATGTGTCCCCACACCCCCCAGAGAATTGTTACTGGGAGATGGACAGGGGATAAATTGAGCAAGCACGGGATAGGAGCCTGAAAGACTAGATGATCCCTTGTGCCTAATGAAAGGAAAACGTATCAAGTATATCTTAGCTGCTTTTCTCATTGCTAAGACAAAATACATTACACCCACTATTAAAGGAAGGAGGGTTTATTTAGCTCCCATTTGACAGAGGTTTCAGTCCAGAGTTGGCTAGCTCAAGGAGGGTGGATGGCACAGAGGCATACAGGGAAGAGATGGTTTGTGGTGATCAGGGGCACAAGACCAGCTTCTTTCTGTCCCTCAAATTGTATCCAGGCTGCCTGGATTAGGTGCTACCAAAGCAATCCATGAATTGATTTAGTAATCATCTACCCTTAATCTTAGCAGTGAATCATGAATGAATTACACACTGTAGATCCAACCACCACCAAAAAGCCCCATATGAGACTGCATGAGGCTCTGGAGGGGCCATATAGACACAAGCCACAACAAAACGCAATTGTGAAATGTTAAGAAAAAGCAATGTTAACAAGCCAGTGTCCTGTAGCATAGCTTTTCATAGGATGAATTAAGGTAGTAGAGCTGATCACAGTGCCTACCACTCTGCTGGAATAACATGTGACAGTCCGATGGCCTGCAGTTTCTAATTAGAAACCATGATGGAAAGTTTTTGCACATACATGAGCCCCAACCATTTTTACTGAACAGTGAAACATTACTTTAGTACCTTTGCATCTAACCATTAAATAAAATAATTAAAAAGCAGCACACTGCTGATGTTAGAAGGAGATGCAGGGAGCCCAGGTTGGCTGCTAGGTGTGAATCAGCATGAGCGTGAGTTCAGGGAAGCTGAGACTGGGACAGGAGAGGGCAGGGTCCAGTGTTGATCACCTGCTTCCTGCAAAGCAAATCCCCTCTTGGCTGCACCAGCCGGGGGCCTGTTTGGACTCACAAAAGACTGCTGTGCTTACAAGAGGTCCAAATCCACCCAAATTAAATAGGATATTTATGAAACATCAGTAAAACATAATTGTTTGCAGAGTGGAATCCTCAGAAGAACACAGTGAGGAGTTATTGAGTCTGTACTTGTGCCAGATACTGAAAAATGTTAGTTTCAACTCATGTATTTCTCTTTTTTCATTTTAATTAGGAAACAAAGATAAAATAGTAGTGAAATAATTATCATTATTATGATAATTAATACGTTGCTTATTATTGTCTTCATAGTCATTAGAGGACAAGACATAGATATGAT
>PVKN010013407.1:0-19943 GCA_004027915.1 Capromys pilorides | reverse complement strand
TTTTGAAAAGGAAGTAGAGTTATTTATCAAGACACCAAGACTTCAGCTTGAATTTCTTTGAAAGATAAGTTTCTCCTAGTGCCTCATCTTTCTGCCAAATGCCTCAAATCCCACTAGGAAGTCAGTGCTTCCTAACATTTCCAATTAAATACCTCCATAGAGATGAGGAAAATTGTGTAAGTAGTTGGAAAAATTTAATTTTATCTTCATTGAAATGGGTGTTCCTTTTATCTCCCCCATAAAAACCATGGTTTTAAGTTGATTAACCATCATTACAAATAAAAGTATATGTAAAAGAGAATAGATTTTCTCCTGAGAGAGAATAATTTTAATCTTAAAAATATACGGGAAAAGGAAAAGTGTCATCAGATGCATTGGAGAGAGAGACCCTAGAAAAAGCCTATCTCCTTTTTGTGGGATTCAGTCAGGGATTCAAATTCCTCAGGATGCAGGCAACAGTAGGGTTGAAGGATGATGTAAGACAGGACACTGTGTCATCATGGAGACTGTGCTGTGAGTGTGGAACAGACTGGGCTCACAAGAAGATACCTCACTGACACTCAGTGGCATCTCTAGGTACAGTTTTGTCATTAACAATATCTGAAGCTGGTGAGCTAATCTGGTCAATTAATTTTTGTGGGTGACATTAGTACATTGTTAATTCCCCAAGTCAGTATTGTGGAAATTTCTAGAGAAGCAATGCAATTTATCCATGGTTTGTAGTTGGCTCAAAATCATCACTTATCCATGGAAAGAACAGAAATTTTTTTCACATGAATTAAAGGGAACAGGTGCAATTCCCAGAGAAAATCAGTGACTTGACAAGAGCTAAGGTTCTGTGAAGTTGAATCTCTTTCTCAGATTCCTTGGCCTTGGTGGTGTCGTGTGGTATCAGACTTTAGACAACTAGGTTGAGCTCTGCCTCCCAATTTATGTGCATGTCAGGCAAGTTCACTTGATGGCTGTTAAGATATTTCCAACAGGTTCATTATCCTCTTTAGAGAAAGAAAGCAACTGTTGTAGCAATATTTTAAAATCATGGTGATGTAGTTCACTGAAATAGGTTCACATCAAATGCCAAATAGCTAGGGCAAGAGATCAAAGCCAAATTATAAACTGGAGTGGAATTTATGCAGATTACACCTGCTTGGTGACCTCTTCATGCCAGGATTCAGGCAAAGAAAATGAAAACTGAGATAGTAATTTTGATCTCAGAGCTCTTTGGAAGAGAGGTGACAGGACTAAACCATGTGCAGTCTGTATAGGTTATTCTTCAAAACCTGATCTACACAGGTTTGATGTAAATTTAGAGGACTTTTCCCTTTTCTTGAGGCAACAGAATGAAAGGAATGGTTTGAAGGAATTTCACAACTCTCTTTTATGTTCCACAAGCATAAGAGATGTTTGGCCTATGTTTTAGGACCTTCCTGTAGCTGGAACAAAAGTTGTCAGCCACAGCTCAAAGAAGAGAAGTTGTTGTGAGCTCACAGTTTCAGTCAGTGGTAAGCTCCTCCACCAGCAGGAGCTGTTGGAGGCAAACATGCTCAACTCATGGTGGCTAGGAAGCAGAGAGAGTGCAGGAGCCAGGGAGGCCACACCCAGCCCACTCCTAACCAGCTTCACCTCACAGAGCATTCAGTGCTTCTATGGATGGATTCCCTGACAGTGCCTCCATAACCCAATCCCCTTCCAGAGCCACCTCCAAGCACAGGAGTTTCATAGGAACAACCTAGGTATACAGCAAAACCGCTTGCTTCTCCCTAGTAGCTTTTATCCTAAGGATATCAGGATCCTTCATGCTGGTTATTGTAAACCTGTTGGGGTGGAACAAGGAATAGCACCACATAGAGGTTCCAACAGCATCCTTGCAACTGGTGCACAAGATATCTGCCTTTTCTGCCCATGTGTAACACTTGGCTGTATTGTCACCTTTTTTTGGGATGTGATGGAGATTCTGACCATTTTCCCTGACCAGATGTGGCATGAAGACTGTGGAGCCATTAGGAACACCTTCAGTACAGACTTCCCTTTACCATCCCAGTAAAAAATAGAGAAGAAATAATATTGAAAGGTCTCATCTTGTAGAATGATACACATTTTTGGAGATAGATATCCTTTCTATGTTATATTAAAATCACATAATGTATAGAGATATCAAAATAGCATGTGATGTTGCAAAAGTCCTTAAAACTCTTAGATATTGATTAAATTATTTTCAAAAGAAAACAAAGAAATGAGATGCTGTTATTGTATGCCTTTTTATGTCATTGGTCTTACTTCAATATTCTTTTTCTCAGTAAATTCTTTTTCCTGATAACATTGGTGTTTATTGGCTTTAATTCACAGAGCTATTTGGCCAGCCCTGGAGTCTATTGGTTAACATGCTGTCATGACAGTATATGAGCCTCTTGAAGGAGGTAATTCCCTGCTTATCTCATGATCTGATTCCCATAGTGTCTAAAATCAGGATGTGTGACAAATGTGTATTAAATTGAAATGAGTCAAAGACATTTAAAGACATTACAGCCAGGGAAATTAATGCAAATCATTAATGTCATAGTTACCAGTATGTAGTTCTTCAATAAATGAGTCAGCAGATTTTTTCAATGTTTTATTTCTATAGTTGGAACACTTCAATTTAAAGAGACAAGACTCTATGACCATGGAGAATGGGTAAGTATGAATCATTTACTGGAGGGAAAAAATCTGATTTCTACTTACTATTCAGTCACAAGAAGAACACCAAATGCCCATGGAACTTTCACTGAAAGATGACTGAATTAATATTCTGCTGCATAGCATCAGCATTTCTAAAAATACCAAGTGAAATCCATTGGTGTGATGTTCATTACCTCTGGTGCTTCATGAAAATGAATAGAATTTTAATATTTTTAATTCTCTGCTATATTTTGCTTTAATCAATCATTCTTTTAGCCAGAGGTCTATAAAAATGCTTCCCATGCAGAATATGTTTTGAAATAATTCTAAATGGTCACAGTAAGAAACTACGATTCATTGGTATATAGAAAAATTACAAAGATACCAACGTTCTCAAAATGAAATGCAGAAGTAGGAGTTAGGTTCACTCACATTGTAAAAATATATATAAAATATATGAGAAAAGACAACTGAAAGATTTTTGAGGGACCAGCAAAAATCTCACTCTTCAGTTTTAGAAAACAACTAATAAAGAGCTCTTGTTAACCTTTTTTCGTTTTTGTTTTTTGTTTGTGTTGTTCTTTTTGCAGTAGTAAGGATTGAATCCAGAATTTTCGCACTGAGTTACATTCCAGCCTTTTTTATATAAAAATATTTTGAGACAGGAACTCCTTAAGTTGCTAATTTATCTGAATTGGGCTTGCATGTGTGATTCTCCTGCCTCAGCCTTACAGAGTGTTGGGATTACAGCTGTGTACCACCAAGCATGGCTCAGCACATCTCTTTGAAGGACCTTAGAATGTCGTATGACAATTTGGAGATGATGAAAACATGATCTTTTTATGCGGATGGTTTATCTGGATACCTAAAGCACTTTTGATTAGTATTTTCATGTGACATCATTATTTTCACACAATGATTAATCTTGACCTTGCTAGCCATAAAGTTATCTTAATTAACTTCTGGAATTGCTAATGGAAAGTAGTCTTAGATATTGTATAAAAATCAGAGTAGACTTATAATCTTATAGATTATATTTATAGGCAAAGAAATTTGAATTTCACTTATTTTTCATGTAGTGCAAGAAATTCTTCTTTCTTTTCCCTCTTTCATATTGTTACATAACTGGATCTTATTCTGTACCTGGCATGCCTTTTTTTAGTGCATGGTTGGTTTACACAAGTATCCACAAGCCACCAAGGTACATTCTATGACTCCTTCAAATATTACTGGAAACATTTTTAAGAAGTTAAGTTGTTTGGGCCCTGAGAAAAGTCTTGATTCATAACTACTTAAGAATGAGTGAAGTAGTTACTCATGGCTAACATGTTCTCATGACAGTATATGAGCCTCTTGAAGGGGGTGGTTCCCTGCTTATCTCATGATCTGATCCCCATAGTGTCTGAAATCAAGCTGTGTGACAAATGTGTGTTAAATTAAAATGAGTCAAAGACTCATCTTGGAAGGTCATTCCTTTGTCACTAAGTATAAAGTAAGAGTAGGAGTTGAATAAAGCTATGTTTCAGCATATGTTGAGAAGTTTTCAAAGCTGTGTAGGAGGGAATCACAAAAGGAGAGAAGAAGAGGAGCAGACAGACCACTTTCCTCTTTATAATCAACCATAGACTGAGATGACGAGTGATTCCAGCTGCTATGTGTGCAGCAGCACAACTGCACTATTCCATTCTGTCTGCGGTGTTCAGCCTGAAGCACTCACGCCTTTATTCCACAAACTTACTCCTGCTATTCTTAACATAAATTTCCAAATTTGAAATAAGATTGTTTAAAAGAAATAGGTGCATATTTAAACTTTCATTTTTTTCAGTGTAATCTGTGCCTCATAATTTTTCAGAAGTTTCAGTTTATAATTCAGCAAGGTATCAATGAACTATTCAATGTAATCTAAATATATCACAAGCTAGTTCCTCCAGCTGACAGCAAACCCAAACGTGTGAAATCATTAGATTTATATTCCAGGAACCTATGGTCCATTAACAGTAACACATGTGCTTATGGAAAATATTTTTGGGAGGCATTAGGAAATTATTTCAGTGAGCATGGATGCAATTATAATTACAAATTAAAATAATAATAGTGCCTCCTTAGGAAAACTTAGGCAACTGCAGGGACTATGGTTCAATCCCTGGCACCACATGCTCTACCAGTCCCACCCCCAGAGCAGGTTGAGCCGGCCATAAAAAAAATAATAACAATAATAAACAAGGACACAAATTCTAAAAAATACTTATAGTTAAATAACCGGATGCATATTTCCAACAGAGAAATTTAGGCAATAACTTTGTGTTCAATAGGTTTTAATCAGCAGTAGAGTGATGATCAAATTTGAGTTCATGTATTGATGAACTGATACACTGAAAAATATTGGCGAGTCAAATATTTTAAGACAATCTGCTATATGTTCCACTGAGACAGGGCACTAAGAGGGAAAGGAAAGAAGGGAGGGAGGAAGCAGGGAGGGAGGGAAGAGGGGGAAGGAAGTAGCCTCACTACAGGAGAATTATGAAAAATAAAGCTGATCTGCTACAGTCTCTAACAAAGTGTTCAGGTGTGTGAAGATCAAGTAAAATAGGAATTAGTAGGACAAAGAGGGTCTGTTAGGAAGCCAAAGACGATTTGCATAGTCAGGGAGATTTCAAGCCAATGTGCCATTAGAAGACTTTTACACAGCTGAAATACTGTGCTTGACTGTAGTGCAGGATTCTACAGGGCCAGTTGTAGCCACTAATCCGGCTTCATCCTTTGTCTCCTGAAGAGGACATGGTAAAATCTATAGTGCTGTATTCTACCAACAAAACCTACATTTATGTAAATACATACACAAACATGCATGTATAATATAGGGATTGCTACATACTACATTTGCATTCATTATAACTTCCGCAAAAGCAACTCAACCCTAATAAGCTTTCCAGAGTATTTACTATGTGCCGGTTCTCCATGGGTATGGAAAATTTAGCTTGGAAGTTTTACCTATCCATGTTGCAGTAGTCCACAGCAAATTTATTCCCCACTTTCCCTTCTGAGATTCATTTTGCTACTCAAGTTATCAAGGGGTTCTGCCTATCATGTTCCTAAATCTCCACTTCTCTTAGTCCACATGGTATTAGAGTACAGGTGTCTTAGTTACTCTTCTCTCATTGCTGGGACAAATACTGGACATGCAAGCTTAGGGAAGGAAAGGTTGATTTAGCTCAGTTACTGGAGGTTTCATAGTGTAAAACAGCCTGAATTACATAGCAAGACCTCAAGGCACTGTGCCACTGTGTCCAGGATGATCCACTCCATACTTCCAAGAGAGGCCACCAGGTGGAGGGCAGGGAGCAGGGAAGGTGCTTGCTCTCAGTTTAATGGTTTGTGACTCCTGGCCCCACCCTTGAAGCCCCGCCTTGGTCCTCTGACCCTGCTTCTTGAGCCATGCACTTGACAGCTCCATGATTTACACGAGGCTTTGGGGATACAAACCGCAATAACAGGGGAAAAAGAGAGTGGTTATGAAAAGATTTTTACTTGACACCTGCAACGCGAATTGCAGAGAAATAACACAGGAACAGAAACTGACAGTCTCTGCTATATCATGTTAATAATGCAGCCTTTCTCACAGGCAGGCTTTTTCACATTAGGTGGATCATTTCTTTAACCTGAAAATGACAGAGTCATAATTATTGTAGTTATAATAGAGATACAAAATGTAAAGTGATACACAGAGATATATGGAAGGCAGTCCTGTCTCCTTGCCATACTGTGCTCACCATTCTGAGATGGTTATTTGATGCACAGATGCGAACATGTGGAAACTGGGTATTTCACGTTTGGGGAGAAGCTCAGAATTAGTGGCAGAGGCAGAGACGGAAACAAACAGTTACAAAATAGAGAGCATAGGACAGAAGCTCATAGAAAGAGGAAGCTGAATTCTGGGAGATCAATCAAGAAAAATTTCATGTGCAAGTGATATTATTTTTGTATTTAGGAAAAATTTTACCAAAGGGGAAATTTCCAAGGAAAACAGAGAGAAAGATCCAAGTTTCAGAAAATCCACTAACTTGTCTGTGGCAGATAAAACAAACATGGCCTATGAGGAAGGGGCCTCAACAAAAATGATGGAGATAATCAGATTTTCCTTTTCATTTTTCATACCACACTCTTGCTGCCACCAGTATTCAATGTAGGGTACTGAACCAGGATGCCATTCCAGCAGGAGAGCCAAGTGGAGTCCCTAAGTCCTCACAACTGTCGGAACAGGAGCCCAGTGATTATTTGAGAGCAAAACTTTGTATCTTGTACCTGAGTGCTATAATCTGGTGTGTTTTCCCCAAATTTATGTGACTGTGTCTCTCCAAGGTGATAATGTAAGATGTGGCCTTGGGAAACTATGAGAGGAAAGATAAAATACCCCCCCTCTTGTCTACCATGTGAGGACACAGCGAAAAGATGACCACTAGTTATCCATCTGGAATGTGACCTTGACCATATCTATTTTGATCTCAGGTGTCCCTGTCTTTACAAGTGTGCCCTATGGATGGAAGTGGCAAAGCAGTGAAGAGAGCTTCACAAAGATGTGGAGGATAGACAAGCACCCAGAAGTAGAAACTGTGCCAGGCTGGTAGCTCCACAGGAGAACTAAAGCCACAGGGTGGCCATTTAGTGTATCCAGGGACTGGGAGCTGATGTTGGGTTGGTCTTGGTGGGGTCTGGCTGTTTTATCCTGAGGGTTGATATCCAACTCAGGCATATGTCTTCCCACAGCAAGCTTTGGGCAGAAGGAACCCACCAAGAGTACATTGTCTTCCCTCTCAGGACTCTGAAGACATAGAGAGACACTTTCCAAACACAGTCTGTGCTAAAGTTTTTGAATTGGCTATCAAAACTGTTAGCTATATAAAGTAAATTTCTTCAGCAGTTCTGGTTGCTTTTGCCACAAATATCTCCTCTATCCTCAAACAAGTGAGTCATTAGATGAACCCTGTTGGTTGTAACAGCTTGCTATGAGTGAAGCTACTCTTCTCGCCTGAGTAGAGGAGGCACAAGAGCTTAACAGAAAGTATGATGTGTATTGAAATAATAAAAGGGAGGGGGATATAAATAAAGGACCACCTTACAGTGAAAAAATATATATGCAAATATATATATTATATATAGTATATATGTACTATATATATATATATATATATATATATATATATATATATATATGTGTGTATATTAGTTAGGATAGCTATACAGCTACTTTCTCTTAGTTCAGTGAGAAGAAAGGCTTCTACTAATAGTGTTTAGACAAGATATCATGTCTCCATCTTGCCCTCTGAATAACCACTACAAAGACAACAATATGCAATGTATTACTTTTTGTAACTGACCTACTAACCTGTTTTGAAACTGTTTTATTGCTATTTTATTTTCTCATTAAAATGAATAAAAAATAAAAATCTTTAGGTTTAGAACAGTAAAAGACATTGCTATCAATCTCCCTCAAAATCCTTCCCTACATTGAACACACTCATCCTTTTGTCCTTGTCACTTCCTGCAGAACCTCTGGACTTTTCTTTTCTGAGGATCTTTACCTGTGAAATAATAAACCAGTGAGTGCTGGTTCCCAGTGTCATCCAATAGAAAGGCAGGTTGGTGGCAACAGGACACTGTACCCTTGTCTGCTTGAGTCACCAGATCTGACATCATGTGACTGACTTCCCTGCAGTCAAAATGACCTTGAAAGGGAAACATTTTGAATCCATTCACAACATCATGGCAGTTAGGACAGCACAGCTAAAGAATCTCAGAAAAGAGGACTGCAGAGCCACTACCAGATGAGGATCTGAGGGAGAATAATACTGACATGATTTTTGCTAAACAATTTTTTAAAAATAATTGAATGTTCACCATTGTTATAGCTTGTATTTAGTTGTCCCCCCAAAGCCTCATGTAAATTATGGAGCTGTCAAGCACGAGGCTTGAGGGTTGGGGCCAGAGGGACAGAGCAGGGCTTGAGGGGCTGGCTCAGCGAGGGGCAGAACCATTTTACTGTCAGTATGTGCCTCTCCCCTCCACCTGGTGGCCTGTCTTGGAGGTATGGAGCAGATCAGCCTGGACACAGCAGCACCTCAATCTCTCCTGCAGACCCTATAGAGCAGGGGCAGCATCTTGAAACTTTCAGTAACTGTGATCTAAATAAACCTTTCCTTCTCTTGGCTTGTGTGTCAGATATTTGTTCCAGCAATGACAGAACAGTAACTAAGACAAAATTTGGTAGCAGTAGTGGGGCTGTTGATATGGTTAAACCTGATCATGGGGATTATGAGCTTTTGTGAATGGCTCACGGGAAGAGATAGGAAAGATTTGGAGATGTTCCCTATGATCAATGTACTGGAACAATTTTGGCTCTTCTGTAGGGAAGATTCTGGCAGAGCTGAGACCAGAAGACTGATGGAAAGCTGACCTGAAAAGACTAGGCTGGGGAGGTTTCTGCTTGAAAGAAGGAATGCATTGGTTGTTGGATTCCAGGTCATTTGTGTTTTGACTTGGCAGAAAGTTTATATGAATTTTGCCCATATCCAGAGATTTTGCCTGAGACTGAGATTAAACATGGAGGACTGATTAATCTTTGTAAGGAAATCTCAAAGCAGTCAAATATTGGGGTAGTGGCATGGTTATTGTTGGGGCCTCTTCGTCAAATACATGTTGAGAATGAAGAGCAAAGAGTCAAGCAGAATGATTAAAAATGTTATGAGTCTGGCAAGAAAGGAAGTGCCAGAAAGGCTGTGCACTCAAAGATACAGCTATCTCCATTGTTCAAGAGGAACAGGAGAATAGAAAAGATATTCTGATAGCCTCACAGGAGGTGTGAAGTTCTCACCCTTTGCAGCCTCAGAATCACAAAGGTGAGGGACTTTGCTTTGAAAAGAAAGTCACAGAGCCCCATGTTCCAGAATGGAGGCAGCTGTCACACCAGGTTCCAGAATGGAGTGGTGGCCACACCAGACTACAGAATGGTGCTGACATAGAGAATCTGCTTCTTGGAATCAGGGTCAGAGTGCTCAGCAATCCAGGTACTTGATCCCTACAGTCAAGACAGAAGAAGGCCTGGCTACTGTTTCAGCTGGCAGCAGACCTTGGCATCATCCTCATGGTGTTGATTTTAGGCACATGCAGATTGAAGTTCTGAGACTAAGAAGGCTTCCACCTTGATTTCAGAAGCAGGCCTGGGAGGCCAGACAGTGCGCTCCAGGGAGGGCAGTGTGTGAAGCAGTGAGTGAGAAGCCTACTCTGTGCAAAACCCAGAAGTTTGAAAAATTCAGGAATGTGGATCATCCAAGGAAAACTGCAAGGAGAGAGTAAAGCCAGATTAAGAGAGAAGCTATGGGAGCTACCACCAGAAGTGCCATAGGGGTGGAGCTCACGATTTGCCACAGATTGCTTCGAATGTTGCACATGGAACTGTAGGACTTCATATTTGCCCTGCTGAATTTTGGACTTGTTTTGGCCCTGATGGTTTGTAACCTATTGTGTATATATTTTGGAATGGCAGTGCTTATCTTGCTCCTTTGAATGTTTGATGTATTTAACTTTTCATTTGTATAGGGGCTCACACATGAGAGTTTGCCTTGGATCTTGGAGGAAACTTGGGACTTGGACTTTTCAGAAATACTGAAATTGTTGGGACTTTGGCAACTCTTAGAGATGGACTAAAATGCCTTTTACAGAAAGGGATATGCATGAGATTTTGGAGGTCCAGGGGTAGAACGTTATGGTTTGTATCTAGCTGTCCCCCCAAAGCCTCATGTAAATCATAGAGCTATCAAACACGCAGCTTGAGGAGTGGGACCAGTGGACCAGGGTGGACCTGAGGGATGGGACCATCAAGGTGCAGAACTGTTAAACTGTCAGCTTGCATGTCTCCTCTTCCTGCCTGGTGACCTGTCTTGGAGGTATGGAGCAGATCATCCTGGATATGGCAGTACCTCAGTCTCTCCTCTAGACCCTATAGAGTGTGGGCAGTATCTTGAAACATCCAGTGACTGTGAGCTGAATAAACCTTTCCTGTGTGTCAGGTATTTGTTCCAGCAACAACAGAACAGTAACTAAGACAGCTATATTTTTCAATCACTCACCACAGAAGCTATTGTTCCATGTGTCTGTAAACTGTTGAATCCCTCAAGGTCAGTTAAGGCATTCATATTGACACAGTGCTTCACACAACACTTATCAGTAAAGTTCTGAACAAAACCAGTGCTTCCTGCCCCCACCCAGTGCTGTCCAGCACTAGGTTTGGGCATCCAGCCCTTGAGTTTTCCTTCTGAGATCTGTCTCAGACTCTTAGTCAGTTATCCTTAGGGTTTGATTACCAGCTAGATTCTGTCTGTCCCATTCTCTTGCCCATTGTCTTTTTCTCCATGGTCCCTATTTCATTTTTGGAGTCATAAAATGTATGAGGATGAACTGTGTGTTTTTGCTTGAGGTATGGATAGGAGAAAGTGTTCTAGAAATGCAAATCAGATCATTTGCTTCCTGTCACCACAAAAAAGTTCCATTGCTGATTGTTTTTGCATTTCTATGTGTCCTACTGTTAGTGTGGTGTTGTGAGATTCAGAATCTCTTTGTCCATTCATAAAGCCATGTTCTTTTTCACCCAGAGCAAATCATTAAGTGAGCACTCAAATCTCTCAATCGCCATTATAATCCAATGACTACCTGTTTGTTCTTAACTCTTGTTCACTAACTGAGTCATGGTGCATAGACCTTTAGGAAATTCACTGCTCTGAATCCCACATTTGCAGTGCCATCAAATTCTGAGTTTTTCCCTTTAGAACCTTATCGCTGGTGTTCCCAAGATAGAGAAATAAAAACAGCCTAAGTGCTATGGAACAGCAAGGGTAAAGAAGTCAGAGGTGATTATCATATAATTATGCAAAAAGATGGCTAAAACACATATGCACTTGTAAGGAAATGATATTGAAAAGTTCTGAGAAGTGACTTCTATCTTAGGTGAGATTATTCATGTGCGTAAAAGAAATTGATATAGAGTGTGGATTGACAAGTTGGAAAGAGTGGAGGTTATGTCAGTGTGCTTTAGCTCATCAAAATGAAGTTCAGCATAGTGAGCACTGGTACAAAAGAATGTCCATGTGATTTAAATAAGCTTTTTGCAGAACAAAATCTAAGCCTTTCCTACCATGTAGGAAGTATGCAGGGACAGGGCCCGCTTTGCGCCTGTAAAATGAGCAGTTTTGTCAGCTGCTATGAGATGAAGTGACATGCAGTTCAGAAAGCTGCTCTATGCTCTATGTCATTTAATAAATGACAAACAGGTATGAGGCACATTTGGGACATGGTAAGTGTTCTTTCAATATTAATTCTCTCTGAGCCCCACGCCAGGATTTCAGCACACACAGTGGATCTGCAGTGACAGTATCACAGCTCAATCTTCTCAGGGAAACGGGCCAAGAGATGAAAGGAAGAGAAGGCATAAGAAATGAAGGGAGATGATCTGTGTGCACATGTCAGCTCCCTTTGAGGGGTGTGCTCACTGTGCAATGCACATGGGTCCTAATAAAAATGGAAAAAATATGCCTGGGAGAAATGTAATGTAATGGAAAGTGTGTGGATTCCACCTCTTTCTATGCCTCTAACTGTGGAGACTCTGGAAGGAATAAGACTCTCTCTAGGTCTTATAACTTTTTTGCTTTTTAAAATAATCATTTCATTTTGAATTAATAATTTTGAATAAATTAAATTTATTGGTATATTTTAGATATGCATAATGATCATGCTCATCAAAGGGAATTTGGATCTATAAATGACATATTTTGGTTCCTTTTTCTTTCTCCAACCTCCCTCCACCCTCCACCCTTCAGCCCCTCTTCCCCTCCCTATTTACAAAGCTTCATTTGTTTTGTCCTTTCCAAAATCATTTTCCATTCCTCTTCATTCTTTTCTCCCTTTCCTTTCCTTTGTTCCTCTCTTTTTGAACAGTTTTTTTTTTTCTCATTTCATGGTATCCATTGTGTATTTTGGTTCTCATTTACTCTTTTAGTTTCTCACATCAGGGAGACAAAGTAGGAGCCTAGCATCAGCCTATCACATCAGTACAGAGGAAACTGAGAACCCTGGGAGAGTACCTGGAGCTGAGAGCATGCTGTAAAGGCAGCAGGCTTGCTATTGTTAGGTTTCACTGTGTTTAGTGTTTCCCCATAAAAATCAGAGGTGTTCCTACCAAGAGAATGCATTCTGGGTAACTGTGTTTTATTTATGAAGATAAAATAGCACACAAGAAGGACTAGACTGTGTAGCTTCTTGTGAGCACATTGTAAGGGGAAGATTTAAAACATCACTTAAGGTTTTCTGCTTCTCCATTCCCAGGAAGCAGTTTGCCCCTCAAATCCTGTGACCTCCCTGACCCTAACTTTTTCGAACATAGTCTGTGTTTTGATCCCCAAACTTGCTGTGCCAGCCCTGCTCCCCAGGGTGCTCTGAGATGATAACTAAGACTGGCCATGGCTGCAAGCGCCTATAATCCCTGCTCTTGGGAGGCTGTAAACAGGCAGATCACTATGAGTCTGATCTAGTAGTAAGATCCTGAACACCTTGTAGACCCTTCCTTAAAATACTAAATAAATAAATAAACAAACAAATAAATAGCTAGCTAGCTAGATAAATAAATAAAATGAGTTTTTGACAGTATAAAAATAGTTGGAAATACTGGTGTTCATCTTGGGAATTGTTGAATTTGAAATTCTAAAAGAAATATTTGTCTCTTTATGCTTTCCTTTTTAACTTTCATTTCTTAATTGTTTCTTTCCTCTTTTCTATCTTTTTATTTCTTAATACAGAATATTTATTGTACAGTGGGTTAAAGACCACAAATAGTTTCTTTATTTTGTTCAAATGTTACTATTATTTGTGGATAAAATTGAGGGCTTCATATATTCAAGTCAATTTTTCTACCACTGATCTACATCTTCAGACTTTAATAAGTTTTTAAAAACTTCATTTTTTTTGAGACAGTGTTTTGCTCCTGTTATGGGTTATGTGTAGTTGTCCCCCAAAAGCCTCATGCAATCATGGGGTGGGGACTTCTAGGGCTTGAGACATGAGTTATGATCCACTGGGATTATGTATTTTAGTACTGATGGGACTATGGGTCTGAGTACTGCTGGGATTACTTGACTCTTGATCCACTGGGATTATGTGTTTTAGTACTGATGGGTTTATTGGTCTGAGTATGGCTGGGATTATTGGTGTGGCTGAAGGTGGATAGGCTAAGGCAGAGAGCCTGAATGTAATATAAAGAGAGACAGAGAGACAGACATTGGCTGTTCTCTGCTCTCCTGGTTGTTCAGCCTCCATGAACTGGATGCTCTCTGTCCTGTTCCACTCAGCCTTGGGCCAGCCAAATATGGACTGAAACCTCCAGTAACTGTGAGCTAAATAAACCTTTCTTACCTTTATTTTGAGTGTTGGGTATTTATCCTAGCAATGAGTAAAAGTAAAAGGACAGTTATCTTGCTCGAGCTGGCCTCCAACTTGGGCTCCTCCCACCTCACTCTCCAATGGAGCTGGCTTCACGGGCACGGATCACCACGCCTGTGATGCAAAGCTTGTTTAATTTTTTTAAAATCAATTTTGTGCCTTGAGAGCTGTTCCATGTAACTTGCATGTCCCTTTGACACATGAACTTGTGAATGTTTCTAATTTTCTGGCAGTCCAATATACTTCAGGCTTAATGTTTATATTTCCTGTGACATTTTAGAACAAACTATCTAAAGATCTTCATTCTTTTCACTGGAATAAACTATGAAATCCCCCCTTTTTTATATTGTGGCCAGCTCAGCTTGTCCTGGGGGTGGGGCTGGTGCAGCGTGTGGTGCCAGGGATCAAACCACAGTGGCTGGGGTTGCCTAATCTTGCTTAAGCAGGTGCTTTAGATCACTGAGCCATCTCGCCAGCTGAAATCCCCTTTCGAATGTCTATCTTTTTCAATTTTAAAAATGAAATTGCTAACAGGTTTTACCAGTAGTTGGAAGTTTTATGTCGTAGACTGAATGTCAAAATAGAGAGCATATTTAAAATAAAAATAAAATATGACAAAATAAATCTTTTCCTCCTAATAAAAACACACCATTGTATTCACACGATTATAGATGTGAAAGAAAAACTTAGCTTTCCTCTAATAGGAAAATGTGGGGTCAACTAGAATGGGTTCAGAAACACTTAGCAGATTGGCAGAGCAAGGCTCTGGGTGTTTCTGTGAATGATTGACAGGTAGGCTGCAAACTAATGAGGTAGGACCCACCCCAGTTGTGGATGGCACCAACCAGTAAGCTTGTAATCTGGGTGAAATAAAAAAAGGTAAGAAGAAGGAAGGAATTCTCCCTTTTCATTTCTTTGCAGGAGCATCTGGTATACCATAACCTTTGGATCTTTTCTTTGCCTTTAAAAGCAGCTGTTGACCAGGTACTGAACCTTCATGGAAGCTTACATTTGATCATAGGATGGTCACAAAGTTACCTGATTTGCTCATCCTGAATGAAGTACTCTCTCACACACTGAGACATAAAGATGTACATGTATAAAAATAGTCCATAATTAAATGAAGGTGCTAAATATGAGACTGGGCCCAAGAAGGTAAGGAGGGATAAAGTTGACTATGTAAAAAATGTTGTCAAGATGCAGATGGTTCCTACTCCTGCTATTTTGTCTTCTGTCACACTGCATACTCCTATGGCCTCAATGGGTGTCTCAGATGATCACCTGTCAGAGGCAAAGAAGGCCAAGATCTAATTTTCAGATGGCTCTGCATTTTATGTAGGTACCACTAGCCTGTGAACAGCTGCATGTCTGTAGCCCCTTTCCAGGACATCACTGAAGGACCTTGGTGAAGGAAATCTGTACACTGGGTAGAACCTTGGCCAGTGAACCTAGTAGTCCATTTTTCCTAGCATAAGAAATGACCAGATGCGTGAGTGTATACTGATTCATGGACTGCAGCCAATGGTATGCCCAGATGGCCAGGGACTTGGAAAACACATGCCTGGAAAAACAGTCACAGAGATATTTGGAGAAGTGACGTGTGGACTGACCTCTCCATATATGCAGAAGATAAAAGATATTTGTGTCACGTGTAAGTGCTCACCAAAAGATAACCTTAGCAAAAGAAGACTTTAATAATAAAGCATAGGATGACTCCATTCTGTACATAGCAGTCAACTTCCTTCTTCAGCCACCCCTGCCATTGCCCAAGGGGCTCATGAACAAAGCGGCCATGATGGAAGCAATGGAGGTTATGCATGGCTTCTGCATCATGGCCTTCTCCTCACTGAGGCTGACTGGCTATGGACATATCTCAGTGCTAACTACAACAGCAGGAGAGATCAGCAGTGACCTTCCTGATGTGATGCTATTCCCTGGAATGATCAGTCTGAGATTTGGTGTCAAGTTTATTATGTTGAACAACTTCCATTTTGGAAAGGGCAGCACTACTTTGTGCTTACTGGGATAGAAACTTATTCTAGTTATGGATTTGGCTTTCTTACATGTAATGTTTATGTCAAAGCTATGATCTTTGAATATACAGAATGCCTTTTCCAGCATCATGACATTCCAGGCAGCATCGCTATTACCAAGGAACACGTTCAGTTGCCAAGAAAGTGAGGCAATGCACTCACACTTATGGAATTCACTAGTCTTACAATGTTAACTCACCAATTAGGAGCAGTCAAACTGAAGAACATGCTGGGTGGCCTTTCAAAGATACAATTGCAGTGCCAGGTAATGTTAATACCTTGCAGATCTGGATTGTATGTGCTATGAAGCTCTCCAGAGGGTTGCATACACTCTGAATCATTGTATAGTATCATTGTGTGCATTGTATGGTAATGTTTCTCCCATAGACAAGCTTCTTCATGGGCCTAGGAATCAAGGGATGGAACTGCAAATAGTAGTGCTCACCAACATGGCCTGTGTTTCAGTACAGAAACTTCTGCTTCCTGTTCATGCAACTATATGCTCTGCTAACTGAAAGACTTAATTTCAAAAGAAAGAGCACTTGTACCAGGAAGCAGAACAATGATTCTACTGAAGTGAAAGCTGGGGCTTTCCCTTCAATTGTTTTGGGCTCTTCATGCCTCTGGAATAATTAGGTGAAAAGAGAGTGATGGTTTTGGAAAGAGGTGTTGACTAATTCTATTTAGAGAGGGCTGACCAAGTAGCTCAGTGAATTAAAGCACTTGAAAACAGGTGCAGGAGCCAGGGGTTCAATCCCTGGGCCTGCTGTGCCAACACCATTCCTGGGGCATGCTGAAACAACAATTGAGACTGGACATGGTCGTGCAAGCCTTTGATTCCAGCTCTTCGGAAGCTGTAAACAGGTGTTTCACTGTAAGTCTGATCTAGTAGTAAGACCCTGAACACCCTGTAGACACTTCCTTAAAAAATGCTATTAAGGGAAAATTGCAGGAGAAGAATACTATATTTAGAACACAGGAGATACTTCAGGGTACCTCTTACTGTTACCACTTCCTATTCCTAGGGTCAATGAAAATTTTGCACAGTCAAACACAAGCAGGATGAAGTGTGGCCAAGAAGTTTAAGGAATGCGGATCATTCCTCCTCCAGGTAAATAACGAAGATTGCTGAAATTCTTGCTGAATGCCCGGGTAACTCAGAATGGGTGGAAGAAGGAAGTTGCAAATCCCAGCTAAAAATGTGTGGCCAGTTAGAAAAATAGACATTGTAGTTTTTTCTTGTCTGTCTGTCTGTCTGTCTGTCTGTCTGTCTGTCTGTCTGTCTTTCTGTCTGTCTAATGGTTTGTACCTCTCTGCCCTCACCCCCCACCCCTGGAGCTCTGTCCTGGTCCTTGGGTCCTGCCTCCTTTCAGCCACTTGCTGCTCCTTCATTCCAGGCTTTGGAGGGGGGGCAACTGGACACAAACAATAACAGTAGCTATCCTGGTTACAAATGAATTTTCATTAAGCATTAGGTCCAGAGACAAAATTTATTGAAAACTCATCCTGTAGGCATTCTTTTGAAAAAGAAAAAACAAAACAAAACAACAACAACAAAACCCCAATCTTTCTATGGCCCATGTACTTTAGAGTGCTCTCATGAGGCTGGAATAAAATAATGTATTTGGAGAGCTGAAATGTCTTTCTGACACATAGTACATGGGACACATTGGAATTTCTATTTCTTAAATTAGATCTTTCTAGCTATGTGTAGAAACATACTTTGTTTTGTTGCTTGAAATTCCCTTTAGTGAAAAATCATAATTGAAACTTTTTCCTGCTGTGTGTGCTGAGAAATGCCAGCTTCCCATAATGCAGTGGTCTGAGAATCATATCATGCTGAATTTGTCTTTTTGAGAACAAGACTAGCTTCCAAGTGCCTAATTGCGTAGGCGAAAACAAGCATATATTTTTTTTAACTTCCTAGAACTTTCTGGACAAGAGCAAGGTCAGTAGGATACTTCTGCACATTCCTCATGCATAAAAGAACTTTGGAGCAGTTTTTCTCTATTCTCTCTATTTTCTGGTACCTGTACCTGCCATAAGCAAGAAAATGGGAATAAGTTAGAGGAAGACAGGTAGAGATGTGAACACATAAGAACTGTATTCTCAAAGTGGAGTTTACTTATTCATTCAACATGTGTTGGTTGAACTTCATGATGTGCCTAAGTGTTAAAGATTGCTGTTCATGCAGTATTTACCTTCTAGAAGAGAAAATATCCAGAAAAAAAGCCTAACGGTCTAACAAATCTGAATGGAAAGCAATTTTGATTCTGGTATATGAAGTTGAATATAAATAAATAATATAATTTCTTTAATGGAACCATTGGAACTACATATGGGATCCTCTTATTAATCATGATTGATTCTTTTTTTCCACAGAATCCTTTTTAATATAAAACAAAGATAAAACACATTTGAGGGACTGAGGTACTGCTATTTCCTTGATATCCACCCTGTAGACTCAGACAGAATCATGATCCATAGGGTACAGGAGAAATCTATTTGTAGAATATGCTTATGGATATATTCTGCTGCTGTATATAAAAGAATAATTGAAAGTATGCTTTTGTATGCCTCTTTTTCTCTTGTGTTTAATTATTTGCCCTATTTTGTGGGTTCTTTCCATTCTCCTTCATGGAGTGGTGGTCATTTTGATCCTTATCTAGACTATCTTTTTGTAAACTATGCAGGATAGGTTTTTTCATCATGAAATTCTTCAGTTGTTCCTTGTTCTGGAAGTATTTCACCTCTCCATTGAACTTCAAAGAGAGTTTTTCAGGATACAGAAGTCAGGGTTGGAATTTGTTTTCTTGCAAGACTTGAAGTACCTTGCTCCATGGTCTTCTTGACTTGATGGTTTGTACAGAGAAATCTGCTGTTATTCTAATGGGTTTTCCTTTAAATGTGATCTATTTCTTTTCTCTAGCAGCTTTTAGTATACTGTTTCTGTGCTGAATTTCTGTGATCTTGATTATTATATGTCTGGGTGTGTTTTTAATTGGTTTGATGTTATTTGGTGTTCTATTGCCTCAGTTGTCTGACTGTCAAGTTGTTTCCCCTAATTGGGAAGTTTTCTACTGTTACTTCTCATATTCTTTTTATATCATTTGTATAGACTCCTTCTTTTTCATTGATACCTATTAGTCTTATCTTGTTCATCTTTGCATCATCTTGCAGATGTTAAATTATTTTTTCTTGCATCCTAGTTGTTATTAAGAGATTTTTTTTTTATCTCTTCACTAGCTGTGTCTTTAAGGTCTGAAAGCCTATTTTCGCTTTCATTGAAAGTGGGCATGCAAAACACTGCTCACTTTGCTAATGTAACACAGATAGAGGAGGCTGTCTCTTTGTGGGCCAAGCTGAAACTGCAGAAGGCTTCAGTTCTTCAGTTCTTCAGTTCGATGGCAGCCTGACATTGAAGAAGAGTATGAAGACTCCAGTGGCAGTGTTGTAAATAAAAAAAATTATATATATATATATATATATATATATATGGATCTGAAAAATTAAGGGCTACTGTAGTGCTCAGGGATGCAACAAGCTGGTTCTGCCAGCTTGTGATTGAGGTTTTAAGTTCCTGTATAGCACTTTCAATCTGTTTCCTATATTCTATTACTTTCCTATATTTTTCATTAAAGGATTTCATCATTTTTTATTCTCCTCTATTTTTTATCATTGTCTTTATAAGCACTTAGTACTTCTTTTATTATAGATATTATTTCTTTTTTTACTTCAGAAATTATTCCTGATCTGATTTTCTCTATGCCT
>PVKN010013406.1:0-19959 GCA_004027915.1 Capromys pilorides | reverse complement strand
TGACACTGTGTGGAAAACCAGGCTGGGCCTGGCTTGGCTCAGGTACCCAGACTCATCTGCCATGGAACAGGAAGTCCTTATGCCCTCCAGATCCCTGGACACCTGGTAAGCAGTCCGTGCCCATCTGCACCGTGGCTCCGGTATTTTACTAATGCATGCACTTGGCACTGGCCTCGCACTCCACCCTTCGGCTCTGTGTACCCCATTTTAATTAATTCTCCACACACCCCAGGCAAAGCTGCTCTTCCCACGGCAGATAATGGTGTGTGAAGTCCTTTAGGCAAAGCACTGCGATTAATTCCGCTGTGCAGTCAGGCGCCTTTCCCCACCTCCCGGCCCTTCCTGGTTCTGGCTCACCCTCTCCTGGGTCCATGGTGGCCCCAAACGCTCCAGCACCCCTTTGTGAGTCTTCTACAGCTGTGCACAAGCTCACATAAGCTCACTGTGCAGGGGCAACGTCGTTGTAGGAGACAATGAGGCAGAGGGGGACGAGGGGAGCAAGTGGACTGGGCAAACTGAGCCTGGGGAAGGTGCTGGAACTCAAGACCCAAACTTAACCCAGAGAGCCCACCTCCTCCAGGAAACCCACCCTGACCAACCTGTTCAGACCAGCCTGCCTTTTGCCACTTCCCTCTGGCCTTTGAAGCAAAGGCTTCTGTTCTAATAGGTGATAGTTCTGGCTTCCCAGCCATCCTGCAGGTCCTGGCCTCCAGACTGAGGTCGACATATCTTTTGGTCCTAGGAGATAATGGCAGACTGGCATCCAGTGGGTGGTGTGAGTGCTTGGAGGAGTGGGTGAAGTGGTACTAAATGAACGGGTACAGGTAAGGGGTACGTGGGTGGGTGGGTGGATGAAGGGATGGATGAATGGATGGATGTGGATGGATGAGTGGACGGATGGGTGGACGGATGAGTAGATGGATGAGTGGATGGACAGATGGGTGGGTGAACGGATGGATGGATGGGTGGATGGGTGGGTAGATGACGGGTGGATGGATGAGTGGATGGATGAGAGGATGGATAGTTGGATAAGTGAGTGGATGGGTGGATGCATGGATGGATAGATGGATGAGTGGATGGACAGATGGGTGGGTGAACGGATGGATGGATGGATGGATGGATGGATGGATGCATAGAGATAGACGAGTAGATGGACAGATGGATAGGTGAATGGAAGGAAGAAAGGATGGGTAGATGACGGGTGGATGGATGAGAGGATGGATAGTTGGATAAGTGAGTATATGGATGGATAGATGGGTGGGTGGGTGGGTAGATGGGTGTGAGGATGGATAAATGGGGGGATGGGTGGATGAATGTATGAGTAGTGGATGAGTAGGTGGGTAGATGGATTGGTTAGGTGGATGGATGGATGAATTTATAGATCAATGAGTGGATGGATGGATGGGTGGATGGGTGGATGGATGGATGGATGAGTGGAAAATGGATGGGTGGATGATACGTGAGCAAGTTCACAGAAAGATGAAGGTACAGGGGACAGTTGAGCGCATGGAGAGATGAACGAAGGGCTGAGTTGGTTGGAAAGTGCATACGTGCGTGAGTGAAGGACAAATAGACAATGGGCGTGTGGCCGGGTGGGCCAGTGGGTGCATGATGGGTAGGTGAGTCTTCAAAAACACAATACAATAGTAAAAATAAATTTCCTACATCTACTACGTACTGAGACATCAGGCACAGTTCCAAGCATTGTACATAGACAACTGCCTGTCCAAATCTGGGAGGAATTGGTCGCTGGAGCCTCTACAGATACTAAAAATCTAAGGATTCTCAAATCCCTTGTATGAAATGGTGCAGGGATTGCACAGGACCCATGCACAGCCTCCCGTGCCCTTCAATCCCATCTAACCTTCTCGTGATGTCTAAAGCAATGGAAATGCTGCATACGTCCTACTATCCTGAGCTGTTTAAGGAAGAATGACGGAAACGTCTATAGACACTTGGTATAGGCACAATATTTTTTTTCAAATATTTTCAGTCAGTATGCAGTTGGTGGAATCCAGGGGTGAAGGGCCTGCAGATATGGGGACTGTGTGCCTTTCACTGAGCTGCCAAGCGCCGTCACCAGCCTTGCACATGTAGCAGTCACCCCCCTCCATGGGGAGGGGGTCTCGCCAACGCACAGCCCTGTTCCAGACAACACTCTGCCCCAAATCCTTCTCTGGCTCTGACACCTACTGTTAAGGTTTAGCTCTAAAGTGTGCCCCAAAGTCTCATGTGTTCAGCAGCAGGGCTCTTGGGAGGTGAGGTCTGTTGGGACCCCCAAGAGGGCATTTCTGGCTCTGCTCCTTCTGCCTGGCTCTGCCTCCTGACTGCCCTGACATGAGCAGCTGCCTCCCCAGCCCCTTCCTTGGGGCCTTCCTGCTGGAGCCGGCTGACAGGGGTGGAATCCCCTGTGCGGTGAGCCAGGTCGACCTCTTCCTCCATTAAACTGCGGGTTGGGGGCACGCACGGAGAAGCGGAAGAGGAACTGTCGCGCCACTGACAGCAGCCTTCCTGGTCTGCTTAGCATGGTGCACGTGTGTTGGAGACCCCCAGATTCCCCCGCAGCTTCTTCTCAGATCTGGATGGCTTCCTGTGTGTCCCCCTTCAGGGTGCAGCCCTACCCCAAGGCCCAGTGTCTTCCCTGGGACTCAAGCAGCCCAAAGCCCCAGCCTCTGCTCTAGAGTACAGACCCAGGGTCCTCCATTGGCCAATCCACATCTGAGCCACTTCTTGTCTGGGGACAGAAAGGTCACCTTGTTGGTCCTGTCATCCAGGTCCTGAGGAGCTAAGAATAGTCCAGGGCAGTGAATAACCCTTGATCGCCCTTTCCCGCCATGTGCAGAGGACTGGCTCCTCACAGCGTGGCCAGCTGCTGTAGCATCTCTGGGCACCAGGCCGAACCCCGCCAGCTGTGTGCAAGAGCAGAAGAGCCGACGGCAACATTACCATCCTCGAAAGTGCTGAGCCAGCGCTTGCTGGTGTCCTTGAGGTTTCCTGGGGGAGGGGAAGGTGTATGAGTCCTGGCCACGCCACTTTAGGGGTGACTTTAGCTTCTCTCCCCAGGTGTTGGGACTAAATGACTCGCACTCCCCACTCCGATCAGGTCCCCCAGAGATGGCAGGTTCCCCAGCCCCTGCATCCCCTCTAGCTCCGCCAGGGGCTCCGTCCTGCCTCAGCCTACCCCAGTTTCCATGTGCAGAGCAGGAGGGTCTAACAGCTCCCAGGTGCTGCAGATCTGGCCCACCAGCCAGAGGACAAAACCTAGACAGCCACCAGGCGGAGTCCCAGATCTCTCCCAGTCTGTCCCCTCTATAATGAAGTGGGGACAGTGGTCCAGCTCAGGGAGCTGGTGCTGCAGCGTGAGAAGTGGCCCTTAGTAGGAGCTGCTGGAGCACACAGTAGGTACTGTGTGTTGCTGTCACACTTCCACCTGGCATGGGCTGTTGTCCTGACAATGAGGGCAGAGCAGCTCTGCAGGACTAGGCTGGGGGAGGGGGGGGGAGACACAGTGGCCCTTTTCATTGTGTCTCCAAGGGTAGGGCCACCCAACAGAAGACTGTCCAGGTGGAGGCCGAGGAAGAGCCCCGTGTGGGAGCCGGGAGAGATGTCTGAATGGGCTGTCTGTCGTGGCTAGATCGAACCATTCCTAGGGGTAACCAAGTGGAGCAGGGCCTCCGCTTTCCAGAGAAATCACCATCGTCATTCCCAGGTCTGTGGGTCTGCGTCCACCCTGCGAATCGCAATGCTTTGGTAACCTAGACCAGTAGTCTCTAACTTTTGGGGCATCAGGAACCGAATTCATGGAGACAGCTTTTCCATGGACAGGGGTGGAAGGATGGTTTTGGAACGATTCAAAGGTGCTCACAACCTGGATCCCTCAAATGTGCAGTTCCCAGTGGGGTTAGTGCTGTTTTGACAACTAGCGTCCTGATGAGCTGACAGGAGGTGGCAGGCAGGGCCCCTGTCTCCAGCTGGGTGGGTGTGACAGGGCAGCCCTGGGTCCTGGAGAGCTGCAGCCCCTCTGTGGAGCCACCTTGTGTCCTCCTGCCCGGGTCTCCGAGCATGCAGCAAGCTCTGATGACGGAACCGAGACCTCGCTCCTGAAAGGCCAGTCAGGGTAGGTCCTGAGCCCTGCTGGCCTCTTCATCCAGGTTGAGACTGGCCCTGTCAGGCCTGGCTTCTGAGAAATGGAGCCCTGAGTGGGGAAGCCGCCCCTGCCGGGAAGGGGGCCAGAGAGGCTGTGTCAGGCCCCTGGAGCTCTGCACCGTGGGCTGGCACCAGTTGCCCCGTCTCCTGTGGACCGGCAGGAGGAGAGGAGCGTGCAGCTTCCCCCACTGGACAACCCGGGCCGCCTCAGGCTCCCTGCATCCGGCCTCCTCCTGTACCCAGCAGCCTCAGGGGTATTTTGCTCTAATGGAATCGATGTAATGAGGGCCAGTTTCTGCATCCAGGCCTCAGCTTAACGCCCTCCCACTGGGACCAGGAGCACGGCGGCTTTCATGGAACAAGGCAAAGTGGGCGAGTGCTTCATTCCAGGAATCTCTCTGGGCAGCCCGCCTGGGGTTGCAGGCGCAGGAGGAAGTCTTCCAGGTGGTATTTATAACACCGACCCTCCTCCTTCCTCGCCTGTCCATCTGCCTGCTGCGGAGGGCCCATCTCCCTCCGGAGCGCCCAACCCCTGGAGCTCCGGGAGTCCCCGCCTCCATCCCTCCCTCAGTCAGGTGCGGTTCCTGGGGCCCGGCCCCCTTATCCTGGCAGAGGTGGCTGCAGGTCCTGGGGTGGTGGTGGGGCATCTGTGCCCCTGACTTCCTGTGTGAGGCAAGTTCCCAGGCCCGAGAGGGAGCGCAGGAGTCGGTAGCTTACGACAGGAAGGGCTGCTTTCTATGCCATTGCCCTCCACTGAATGTTTGCTCTTCCCAGCCGACATTTAAGCAGGCTCTGCAAACAGGCTCCCTACCTACCCCTAGACCGTGACTCGGCCGCGGGGTTTGTCGTGCGTTTTGCCCTATTTCAGCCACACAAGCAGGGTGGGCACTCCCCCTCCACCTGGGTGGACAACTCCCTCAGGCTTGCTGGCCTTACTGGGCACAGGGCAGAGTCAGCAGCAATGGGTGATGGCGGAAACAGGTGTCCATCACTGGGAAAGGACTGAGGAGCCAATGGGGACCCCATGAGGACCTGTTGGGATGGGCTATGGGCAAGGATGGCCTCTGTGGAAACTGAGTCACGGGTGGGCTCTTTGTGCATAGCTAGAGGCTGATTCTTGGCTTCTTTTGGGTCCCCCAAGAGGCCTGTGGTTCCCAAGGCCCTGGAGCTGGGACCTGGTCACAGAAGGTTCTCCTGTGTCACTGCTGTCACTGTACACAGCGGCTTCCTCTGAACCAGTCCTCAGCTTCTGGAAAAGAGCAAGTTCCTGCCTGCTGGAGGTGATAGGGACATGGGCCAGGTGGGTCCCCACTGCCTGCCCAGCCTTCCCCGTCCACACCCAGTGCCAAGCCCACTTCCTGCAGCCCTTGAGCTGGAGATGTCACATGGCCGACATGGCCCCCCACTCCAGCAGATCCTCAGTCGGGCTTCCATCTGGAGTCTGGGCTCCGTACCTGCCTGGCTTGAGCACATCCTAGGGACCCACACATAGTAGGTCCTCAGTAGAAATCTGAGGGCAGAATAGATAAAGTCTTAGGGTGCCCGCTTGGGGAGCAGCGGCCCAGATTCTGTGGGGAGAGTGTGGGAGTGCAGACCCCCAGCGGTGCACCAGCATTTTATATTTTCATTTCATTTATCAGAAATCAAAGCTGTCAAGCTTTGCCGTAATCTAAATTGCCTGATTAAAGTGTAAGGAAGAAAGCAGTGCCCGGCGGCAATCAGGCTGCAGCCGGTGGAGGATTTGGGAAGACTGTCCCTCCTTCCGCAGCATTTGCATGCAGGGCTTTTCTTCTAGGGAGTGCCCTGGCTGGGCTCTCGTTACCACTGGCTCTGCCCACGGCTCTGGGACATAGTCACGGAAAGCGACTTCTATCTTGGGAATCCAAAGCTTGCGGGCTCAGGGAGAACCAGCTGGGGCCAGGCTGTGCCGGGGGCCAGGGATTCAGACCCAGGGCTCAACCCTCAGCCTCACTCTGCCCAGGGATCAAGTCCTGGGCAGGGGCTGCTCAGGTCGCCCTGTTGCTCCAGGGCCACCTTTCCTGAACCCTCCCACCCTTTCCTCCTCACCCCTGCAGATCACACTGGACGCACTGCCCCGTGGGACTGTGGCACTGCCAGTCACGGTACCCCATCCTCCTTGTCTGGCCCTCACCTTCCGACCTTTCCCACCCTTCCGCACTAGCCACTCCGGCCGTGGTTGCTGGATCACACACACTTAGGGCTCCAGGGTTTATTGAAAGTAGGGAGGACATCTGGGAGTGCAGGACACCAGGAAGCCACCAGTCAGGTATGACTTGGAGAGAAGAATCCAAAAGCGGCAGGCTGGGCCACTGCAGCTCCAGCTCCACGGCCAACCCTTTGGGGTACGGGCAGCTGGCTGAACCCTGAGACCAAAGCAAGAGGAATTCAAAAGCCCGGTCAGTGCTTCCTGCTGGCCTTGCTGGGGTCCTACTGCGTGTCTCTGGGTGGGGAGCAGCTGAGCTCACTGGCAGGAAGCAGGGAAAGGACAGGAAAGGGCACTTGAATTGGACTTGGCAGGGTGGCTCCACATGGACCTGTGTAGAGGTCAGTGGGGAGCACACCGGTGGGGACGGTGGTCTGACAACCTGCCCAGCCCCCACAGTGTTGGGAACGCGGCCAGGGAGCCCGCCCCATGGTGGAACGTGTGTTCCTCATGTCCCTGTCATTCACAGATTCCACCAGTGATTTCCAAACCACAGCTGTCTGCAGAGCAGGCCTGGGCCGTGGCGGCGGCTGCCAAGATAAACCGTGACTCGGTCTCCGCATCCTGTTGGTACTCTCGGCCTGGCAGAGTCCGGGCTGTTCCTGCCCTGAAAGTGGCTTGTGGAGCATCAAGAGCTTTGCCTGGTGCCCAGGGGACCCACATCACCTGGCAAAAGCTGGCTCAAATCGCCAGGCCTGGCTGAGGGCTGACCCTGGGCCGGTCACCCACTCGCCCACCCTGGCGTCCCCTGGGAGCTCGGGCTGATGGTGATGTCAGAGATTCCCCTGGCGAGAGATTCTGGGTCCCAGAATCCTTGGCATTCCTTAGCCCTAGAGTTTCCAGGACTCACCAGAGACTTCACGGTGTCCCCTTCAATTTCACCCATGATGTCTGAACCCCAGGACTTCACCATGTAGCCTCATGGGAGCTGGGCCCTTCTCAGAAGGGCTGGAGTGAAGGGAGGTCCCTTGGGGGTGATGCTGGGACTGGTATTCTGGTGAGAAGGAGTTGGGACACAGGCACATGCGGGGGTGGGGGGGAGACACAGGGTACACAGAGGGATATCTGCAGGTCCCAGGCCGAGGCCTTGGGGGAAGTGTCCCCTCCCCCACAGCCAGCCCAGACCTTCAGCTTCCTGCTGGCTGTTGGATATTTAAGCCAGGGGCCTGCCGCCCCTTACGACACAGCTGGCACTGATGGGAGGAGAAGGAAGTGGTTCTCAGACTCACAGGGCTCAGCCGCCCATCACCACATCCCCTATGTCCCCCGTCCTACTGAGCTGTCACAGGGACCCTACACCCAGAGGTGCCCTGACTGCCGTCCCGGATGGAGTGAAGCCAGAGGTCTGCCACCCACAGCCAGGTGCCCTCCTTCAGGGACCCTGCACGAAGATGCCCCCGGTGGCTTTTGCCCCAGTGCAAGGGATCCAGTCCCGTGCACCATGGTGGTCTCTGCGATGGAGTCCAAAGCAACGGGCAGCAGGCAGGCCTGAAACTCGCACCCTGGGGCGGGAGAGGGGCCTGGTGGGCAGATGTCGCCGGCACAGCTGGCCCCAGACGCGGGACTGACTCACTCTCTTGCCCACCATTCTCCTTATCATCCTAAGAAGGAGAACATTTCTGTCCCCCGGAGGACATGCCCTGGATCACACGCCACTTGGTAGCAGACCTGGGGTTAATCTGCTGGAAGTGGGAAACAAATTCAATCAAGACTCAGGCTAAGTAAGGCCAGCCCTGCAGGTCAGTCAATGTGGAGGGGGGACACGGGAGGACCTCCCAGCCAGGGAGGGGAGTGGGGAGCAGCCAGCCCTTTCCCACAGCAGGACGGTTCCTTTTACCTTGATGACAGAGGGAAAGTGAAATGTTGGGTTGGCAGGCGTGGTGGTGAGCACCTAGGATCTCAGCACTTAGGAGGCCGAGGCAGGAGGATCATTGCAGGATCGAGGCCAGCCTGGGCTACATAACAAGTTCAGCACAAATTATATAGCGAGATCCTGCCTCAGGAAAGAAATAAAGGGCTGGGGAGATAGTTTGGTGGCCTAAGTGCCTGCCTGGCCAGCGCAAAGACCCGAGTTCGATCCCCGGCCCCAAAACTGGGCGTGGTGGTGCAGGCCTGTAATCCCAGCACTGGGGAGGCTGAGGGAAGAGCCTGAATCTGTGAATCTAAGTAGCAAGACCCTACACCACGTACATACACAAAAAGATTTTTTAAAGAAGAGAAATGAAACAAAGAGACTAGGACTGTCCTGTCCTACCTGGACGGGTGCCTGGTGCAATGCCTAGCACTGCACCCCCTGCCATGAGAAGCCCCCCCACCACTCCAGCACCCACTGTGTTCCTCACTTTCCCCCTCCTGGGCCCAGGGCCGACTGTTGTCAGCAGCCCTGACGCTGCAGAGGCCTGGGCATTGGGAAGGCAGGACTATGTTACCCCACGCAGAGGCAACCATGTCCCCTGACACTGATCTCCCACCAGACCTGTGTCAGTCCTGCTAAGCCCTCAGTATGCCCTCTTTTGGGTCACGCTTATGCCCAATGCCCTCAGCAAGCACTCCAGTTGGGCCCATTGCACAGATCAGGAGACTGAGGCCTGGAGCAGGCAGGTGAGAATGGAGGTATGGCATATGGTCTGCACGCACAGGACCAGCAAAGTAGCCTGTCTCCCGGCAGGCAGGGTTGGCTGACCTCCGATAGCTGTGGGACCAGGTATGAGGCCATTGGTCCTCCCTGAGCTCTAGGGTTCCTCTTACATGTGACATAGATGTTCCTGCTGCTCCTACCAGGGTCCCGGGGCACTTCCAGGGAGCTGGTATGGGCATGGGGGCCTGGTGAGTGGACATGGGTGGTGTGGGATCTTCTGCCACCCCAAGGCCAGGTGAGACTCAGGTCCCCCAGGCAAGAGGATGCAGGGTTTCTCCTTTCTTTGCCTCCCAGGAGGACCTGCCAGGATTACACAGGACCTGAGGTCTCCATGCCAGCCTGGCCTGTTGACTCCTGGCCCTGGGAAAGGGATCAGGGAAGCTGCCAGACAGGGGACAAGGGGCCTCCGCAGATGGGCTTGGGGAGATTCTGTAGAGCTCTATTGGGATCAGAAAACCCTGTACTGGGTCCCAGCTGATACTGTTGGAGTCACTGTACAGCCAGCTTGTCCTAGGCGGCCCATAGACAGGTGTCCTGCATCACAGGAGGGCTGAGGGTCCACAGCCCTGGCCTGGAAGCCACCTGCGTGGGCTCCCATTTCACAGAGGAGGTGACTGAGGCGCAGGTGCAGAGTACAGGGAGCAGCCCTCTTCCCAGGAGATTGGGGGCCCTGGACATGTGCCGCCCCTGCTGGCCCAGACCCACCCTGGCTCCCTACCTTCTCTGAGCCCTGCATTTCCTGAGGCTGCTCCTTTATAACAGAGCTGCCGGCCTCCTTCAGGCCACCTCAGTAAAAGGCTCTTTTGTCTGCAAAAGCTCCGACCTATTTTTGAAATAAAGATGAATCTTCTCACAGCACAGTGGACGGTTTGTGGAAATAACCTGCACTTGCGTTGCTCAGGGTGTTGGTGCATGTTCAGGTGCCCAGCAACAGGTGCACATGCATGCATGTGCACACACGTGCATGCACACGCGCATGCACCTTTCCACATGCAAGTGCACATTGCACACACCTGAACACACACACATACACTCCCCCCCCCTCCCCCCGTACACACCTCCTGCATGGCTCTCGCTGGCACTCTGCAGGAGAGGGGTCACCCTGCTCGATCCCTGGCTGCCTGACGAGCGGTACCAGCTGGCAGCATAACTTGCCCAGGGTCTCACACAGCACCCAGTGGTTCAGCCCACGTGGATCCAGGAGAGATGGTCCCAGAGCCATGAGTCAAGCCCCACCATGAGTCGCGGCTCCCACAGACAGACACAGCCTGCCGGTCCCTCTCCATGGCTCCTGGCTGGTATAGGAGGGTGTGGGGTTCAGGCCTGATTCCCCTACTTCCGGCTCTGGAGTCTGCTGATTACCTTGGCCCGCTGCCTCCCCCAGGACCCCATCACCCCATACCCTTGACCCCTCAGGACTGCTGGATTCCAGCCACATCCCTTGGTGAGCAGTACAAGAGTACTGGATAAAGGAACCTGACCTGACGTGTTACACAAATGGGAAACTGAGGCCCCAGGGGACAAAAGGCCCTGTCTGGGGTTATTCCAAAGTCACATCCAGACCCCCACTTCCCCTGGGGCTCCGCTGGCTCAGCACAAGGGGAGCCGTGGTCTGGTCCCCACCAGCCCTTTTTCTTTTTATTTTCAGACGATCCTCACTAGGCTGCCAAGGGGAACTTGGACTTGGACTTGCAGGCCTCCTGCCTCAGCCTCCCACCCCAAGTCCCTTATGTGCACTTGTGAATCCTCCCGAGGCTCTCTGAGTGGAACCCACAGCCACTGCCATTCTGCAAGGGGACCACTGAAGCCGAGGGGCTGAAGGATGCCCCGCCCACATCACAGCCAGAACCAGGCCGAGGTGAGGTCAGAGTCGAGAGGTGTGGATGCGCCTGGAAAGCCCCCAACCCAGGCGCCGGCTTTGCACCGCGCTCCCAGGGACCCGGCAGCACCCATGCCATCTAATGCAGCCCAAGCAGCCTTCCATCCAGAGGAATTCATCTCTAGCAGCAAGGAAGGCAGAGCGGTTCCAAGAAGAGCAGGGCCCTGTGCCCTGAGACATGCCCAGGGTGGCTGTCCCTCAGGTGAGAAGTGGCAGCGGCCAGAGGTGCTCTGTGAGCCAGGCCTCATCTCATTCAATCCCCCCAACGCCCCAGATGGGAAGGCCGCCGCCAGCAGGCCATTCTACAGACAGGAGCCTTGACCCGAACGCAAGTTACAGACAGTGAGAGGCAGGGAGGACAGAACCTCCCAGTGCCCTGGGGACATCTGTCACTCAGTTTCCACCTTGCACTGAGCCCAGCAGTCACATCAGAGCTCCCTGGTATCTGGCACCCTGGGCTCTGTCCCGTGCCTGCCTCCCACCCTCTTCTCACAGAGATCTGGGTGCAGCTGTGTCTTTTGGCTCCAGAGCCCTGAAGGACCCTGGCTTCCTCTCAGGCCCAGCCTGGTCAGGAGGCCTCATCCCTGCCAGCATCCCATCCCAGGAAGGGCTTTGGCCCAGTCACAAAGCTCAGTGGCTGCCCTCTGGCAGCAATGTGGCTAGCCACATTGTGTCACTTGTGGAGGAGCTGCGGGTGGCATGAGTGTCGTGGAGAGGCAGAGAGGTCATCCTTGTTAAGTCCAGATTCCACACCGAGGGAGAGGCCCGCCACACCCAGCAGTGCCAGAGGCTGAGCCCTACAGGCTGTGCGCCTCCCCCACCCCCACCCCCTCCCGGCCGCCATGTGCCCCTCCAGCCTGATGGAAGATGGCGTGGGGGTGACAGGGAGCCAGGGGAGCAGCCTAGGCACAGCCTTGGGACTCATTCAGTGCCCCAGCTACACCTGGGCCCGGGCCTGCAAGCTGCCAAGGACCAGATGGGCTGGGGCCTGGGGACCCTGGCAGCCCTGCACTCCCTTGTGGTCCTGGAGTGGGGCAGAGCGCTGGGTCCCAGGAGCCGGGGCTTCCCCTCCCCAAAGCTCATCACTCAACAAATCCCTTTCTGTAATGGACTTGTGATCCACAATGACCTGTAGTTCGGCTCGCAGTGGGAAGGCAGGCAACACTGTTGCCTACAGAGAGGACCTGGGTAGCGGGGGACAGGGACACAGACCCAGGCGCACAGAGAAGCATGAGTCCTGCCCTGGCCTGAGAGGGATCCTGGATGGCCTGTGCTCAGCATCTCGGAGAAACGAGCCCCCCAAACCCAGCTTCATCTCTGTTCTCCCCACCTGCACAGACCCTGCGACCATCTCTCAAGCCTCTTATTTCCGCCACCTTCACTGCCATGGGCCAAGGGAGGCCAGCATTGCCCCTGCCCTGCCCTCTTTCCTGACCTCCCAGCAAGCAGAAATGACGCCTGATATGGGAGACATCTGGCTGCAGACTTGGGAGAGCTAGAACGCAGCCAAGATGTGGGGCCGAGGTCCAGAGGAGAGAAAACCCAGTCGGGGCCCGAGTCTGGTACTGCTTTCCCAGGAGACAGCAACCGACCCCATAGCCGCTGGGAGAGGCCAGGAAGCCAAACCTGGAGCCAAGCAGAGGGGGACAGCTGACCCGGGCTCTTAGAACTCTCCCAGGTCTGGGCCTGGACAAACCATGGAGTCCAGGGCCATCGTGGTGCTGAGCCCTTGCTGACCTACATCCCGGGAGAGAAACGGAAAGAAGCACACCCCGGGTCTCCCTTCCCCAGAACGAGCGCAACCGGAGTGACGAAGAGACCGGAAATGTAAGCCGCTTTATGACCATGGGAGGGAAAGTTAAAATTTAGGAATCCTTAAGGAGAGACTCACATAAACGTGGCCCATCTCACCTGGATCCCCAAAGGGAAGTATCCCAGAAACAGGCGAACTAGAGACAAAGCGAAAACTCAGTGCAGAACAGGCCTGGGGTGGATCAGACCCGTTATCCCTTCTTAAACGTAAGGCTTTTGTAAATCACATCTTCTCAAGAGAGCTGCCTTGGTGGCCAGAGACTCTTGAGCGTTTATACAACATTCATCACTCATTGTCAGGAACAAGCGAAAGCAGCAAGCAAAATAAATGGCCCTCCATTAGAGTCCAGGGACAAATAAATGACCCGGGCACCAGAGTCCTCAGAGCTGGGCAACAGCGTTATTAGGAGGCGCACAGCGGAGAAAACGGAAGAAAAGATGAATCGTTTCAAGAAAAATGGAACACACACTCAAAAAAAAAAGAAGAAGAAAAGAAGATCTAGACCCATAACACCCAATAACTAAGAACAGGGACGCAGTACATGGGTTGGAAGCAGGTGGGGTACGGCTGAACTGGGAACCAAATAGCTGGAGCGTCCGCACCTAGAAATGGCTCTAGTAAACGACAGAGACAGCGAAGGAGAAATACAGAAAAGACGGCTGAAGAAGAACAAGTGGGAACCTGCTCAAGGGTCCAATATAGGTATCGCCGGAGCCCCATACACAGACCTCGCGAAGGAATTGAGCAGAAACGGTGTCCGGAGAGACGAAGCCCAAGCATTTCCGAGGTCTGACCAAACGCATCGCGATTCCGGACGCCCCCGATCTAAATGGGTCAGGCCCGCGGGCTTAAGCACCACGCGGTTTTCTTACATGGAAAACAACGCGTAAGAGCACAAGGAAAAATCAATGGCGGGGAACAGAGAGAGCAACCTTTTGCAAATGCGAAGGGGACTGAGAGATGGAAGGAGGAGTAAGAGAGGAGCAGGGAAAGAGCCTCAAAAAGCGTCAGGAGGTATGAGGTTCGCGCACCAGCCCCCCGCCGCCCAGGAATGTGACTTGTGCACTGCAGCTGTGCACTAAAAAAGAGCAGCAAAGTTGCCTCCGGAACTGTACCATGCACAAAAGTGCAAAAACTAAACGCAAGGGAAGGCTAACAGAGAAAAGAGACGTTCCTTTCAATAAGGGAATAGTGGCACAGGTAGGTGACATTAACAAGAATGAGTCCCCAGAATCTAGACGGTGCGCGGCACACACAACCCGGATCTAATCATCCCACGCTGTACCCGGATAGCAGCACGCCACAGCGGACCCCCTAACTACATAAAATTGTTATTGTCCATTAAAAGCTTTAAAGACTAAAGAAAAGTAACCGCGTTCCCAGAATTATATAACTTCTGCAAATCCTTCAAAAGTCAAAGTGTAACTAAAGTATTTCCAGGCAAACAGAAACTCGGGTCGTTTGTTCTTCACAGAACTTCAAGAAAGGAAATAGCTCCAAGGAAGCTCTCGCGGCAGAAGAAAGCTTCCGGCCTGGAAAACAGAAGCCCGGGGAAGAATGTGGAGGTGGAGGAAGTGAAGACGCAGCAGCCGCGTGGGTGGGAGGAGCGGAGGGGTGGGAAGGCTGCTGGGAGTGGAGGGCGCGGACAATTAGAGTGCATTTTCGCATTTTTTAGGAAGTCGTAAAAGTAAGAATTTAAATTAGTCTACAGGTCAAAGATGCACACTGTAATCTCTGGAGGAAACCACTAGCAGACTAATTAAAGAATGCTTAACTACCAAGGTGGCAGAAGATGGGAAAGGGAAGAATAAAAGATATTTGACTATTCCAGGATAAGTAAAGCAGGGGCAGAGGGCAGGAAGGCAGAACAGGTGAAGCCAATGGAAAATAAATAGTTTTATTAGAAGACAAAAGAACATCCTGCGTTGAACTGGTTTAATTGACTTGTTGAAGCCTAGAGGTTTGGGGCCTGTCCTGTACTCGCATGGTGGGGAGGATGGCCACTTTCCTGGCATCTGGGGAGCTAGAGGAGTTAGGTGGCCAATTGGAAGGGGTAGAAGTGACATCTCGTGTCTTCCAAGGCTGAATTAAAATAGATAAAAGAACAATGCACCTGCTTCTCTGCCTTAGCCCCGCCCTCCCACCCCCCCCTCCCGCGTCTCTCTAGGGACACTTGCTTTGGCCACTGGGCAAGCGCCCTGGACAGAAGTCCCAGGCTTACCATGGCTCTAACCCCCACCCAGAGTCCTGGCCACCAGCACTGGCCCAGGAATGAGAGGGACTATGTCTCTGTGTGACTTCTGTGCCCAAATGTCCCGGCTTCCAGCTGAGGTCCCAGACCATGCAGAGCAGTGGCAAGCTGTCCTCTCCCGCCCTGCCTGAATCCCTGGCCCACAGAACCCACTAGCTCGAGATGCCTATTGTCATAATTCAGTATATTTTGGTACAGTTTTTAATGTAGCAATAATTACCGCTGCAAAAGAAAAAAATCAAACGCTCAAAACTAGAGGTACAAACACCCTAGACAAAATGTGAGCCAACAGAAGAAAGCGATGCATAGAAAATCATCCTACTCCAATTGGACTTAATGTAGGAACGCAGGACTGAGTTGACATTCGGCAATCAATATAATGAATCATGTTAGAAGAAAGGAATCCACAATTCTACATGTATCTGTTTCAGTTGAGATCTAAAGGGTTCCCCTTCAAAAGCCTCATGTGTTTAGAAAGTGATAAATTATAGGAGCGCCATCCTCACCTGTGGGTTCATTTCTGAGGCATTCAGTAGTTGAACAGGAGGTGGGGCTGGCAGCAGGAAGTAGGTCTCTGGGCGTGGCCAGAAGGTGCAGCCCCTCCCTGGCTCCTCCCCCTCTCCCTGCTTCCTGGTGGCCATGTCTTGAGTGTTCTCCTGTCACCACATCTGGCCAGCATAAAGGCCTTACTCAGCAAAATGAGGCAAGAAAAAGAAAAAGTGCTATCTATAAAGATGGGGGTGTGTGTGGAGAGGTGGCTCAGAGGCACAGGCACCTACCTGGCAGGCACAATGACCTGAGTTCGATCCTCAGCTCCACAGGCCATGTGGTCTTGGCCCTGGATCCCTGGTTGTGCCGTCTTACCCCCAGATGCAGGCACCCACCACGTGGCCCAGAAACACCCATAATCCTAGCACTCTGGAGGCTGAGCCAGGAGGATCTCTACAAGTTGGAGACAAGCCTGGGTGCTACAAAAGTTAGTGTGAGGCTAGCCCAAGCTGCGTACTGAGACGAGTCTCAAATAAATAAATAAATAAATAAATTAAATAAAAATTGGGGAAAAAATAAAATCATCAATGTGCAACTTTACAGCATATACTTCAGGTGATAGAATTTTAAGGAGGACCTAGTGGGATTAGAAATTTTACCAAGGTTACTGGTTATAAGTTCATTGTGTACAAATCAGTTGCATTTTATAGATTATTCACAAATAATTAGAAGATGAAATTTTAATAGATCGTTTATAATAGCATCACAGACACAAAACACCCAAGAAGAAAATCTAATCAAAGATGTGCAAGACCTCTATACAGAACATTACAGAGAAAAATAAAATAAGACCTTTTTTAAAATGGAGAGAAATGTCACATTCATGGGTAACAAGAATCAAGCGTAAAGATTTTAGTTCAGTGCAGGTTCTTCTTTGTAGAGGACCCGAGCGGGCTTCTGTGTGTGCATCTGGAAATCCATCAGCCAGGCCTAAAACTTACAAGGACATGACAAGAGTTTATAATATTAAAGCAATTGCAAAAGGAAAAACGAAATTAAATTTCACAATGAGGCAGCTAGGAGCCACTAGGAAAGGACAGAAAAGCTGACACCATGATAGACCCTGAGCCCAGCGCATTGCTGCCCTTCCTAGCATGGCCTGGCTATTTCTCCGTCCCTGTGCCCTTTCAACAGATCTGTCAAGAGACTCGGATAAAACCACAGAAGCAGGACTGGCAAGATAGCTCAGCAGACTAAGCATCTGCCTGGCAAGCTCAGGGACTGGGGTTCCATCCCAGGCACCACAGGCTACGCAGACCCCGCCCCTGGTGGCACACGCCTGTAATCCCAGCACTGGGGAGGCTGACAACAGAGGATCACTATGAGTCCAAGCTGCATAGTGAGACCCTGTACCAAACACATAGAAAAATAAAAAATAAAACCACAGAAGCAAACTATTTGCATGAAATGAGACATTCTTACCACGGAAAAACCTAACTCAGCCTTCTGGCTTTGTGGCTTTTATTCAATTTAAAATCACTGGTGGTGGTGGTCACACAGCCAGGAAAGACCTCCGTTCTTAGCTTCCCCCCAGGTTGGCTGCTGCTCACCCTCTGGGAAGGGCTGCTTAGGGTCCCCCCAGGGAGGCCTTCAGGTTGTCCACGGGCGACTGACCTGGCCTCTGTCTGCATCTGTGCCTGTCCCCTGGGCCTGCGTCTTCTTGGCACTGCGTGCAGGCCCCTGGATCATCACAGAGTGGTTCTCTGTCCTGGTCTCTGACACAGGCGCCCCGGCCTGTTGCCCATTGCAGCTGTGGCCTGAGCCTTTTTTTCTTCCTCTCTCCCCCGCTCTTCTGGCTTCCTCCCCCTGCCACTGCTGCGCCCAGGTCCCTGAAGTCCTTCAATCCTGTCACGAGCGCCAGACTCTCCACTCTGGGACATGTCTTACGGGACAGTAGTGCCAGGTGTGTGGAAATCCTCCTGCCTCCAGGACCAATGGGCCGTGACCACCTTGTGGACTGAGTCCATCCTGAGAAAAAACATCTTTTGATGCCATGTCCCTGGCCCTCAGGAATCACCAGACTTCAGCCTGGTCAGCACAACGGTACAACCTGCGGCAATCTCTGTTCTGTGAGAAGCTCAGCCTCTCTCCAGGCTGCTCCCTCCAGGAGAACCCCCGAGACCCCCAAACCTCTGCCTGTGCTCCAGGGCCTGTGTTCTGAAGAATAGACTCAGCCTTGTTTGTGGGTCATGTGGTGCCAAGAAGATCAGGTTCGAGACTCTCTGCTGGCTCCAGCACGGAGCTCCTTGGAGCAGTGTGGTAAGTGGGTAGGTGTGGGTGGGCCTGTGGGGCAGCAGCCTCACGGGGCTGAGGGAGGGGCTGCAGGACGCTCTGGGCTCGGGTGCGGGACAGGGCAGCATGGGCTTCCCGGCACCCTGTAAGCCTCTCCGAGTCCCCATAGCAGCTTTCTGCAAAGTGGGTATGACCTATCTCCATTTTGCAGGTAGGTAAACTGAGGCTCAGGAGGCAGAGAAAGCCAGCTGCCCCAACTTTCTCAGGGTCGTGACTCCCAAGCAGAGAGCCAGGAGCGAGAGGGGTGGGCCTCGGGGCACACCAAAGGGCATGGACTGGCACCGGCCTTCTGCACAATGGGAGTGAGCCGCGTGGGTAGAGAGCGTAGGCACTCGCTGAGAATAATTTTCATCTTGCACCTGCAGCGGTGGCCGGGTAGCACCAAAGGGCCCAAGCCATCCGCAAGCCTGGCACGCCCCTCCCCCCCAGACCTCTGGCACCCTGAGGCTGGAAGCAGAAAACATCTGGGCTGTATGCGACCCAGCTGGTAGGGCTTTGAAAGCCATAGGCCTCCAGGAGGGGAAGATGTAAGGCCACCTGCCAGAGGCCCACCCAGCACAGAGCTGTCTACTGCCCCACGGGCAGGGAACAAAGACACCCAGCGGATGCCAGCCTGGAGCAGAGAGTGCTGCCGACGCTGCCTGGCTCTGCAGGACAGAAGACATGGGAGGAATTCGAATCTGGGGCTCCAGGGGCCAGGCGTCGCCAGACACTGGCAGAGGAATAGGAACATCCCTCAGAGGGAGCAGGATGGGCTCCCCCTGGCCAGAAGGCCCCTCTCGAGACAGAAAGACTCTGGGGACTTTCTCTATGGCCAGGCAAAGGCACTCTCACCTTGGTGACCAGTGGATGGTAAGAAAAGCCTTGAGGAGTGGTGATGAGCACCCCGTCAGCAGAGGTGTGCAAGGCTCAGGCTGGGCCCGGAGGCCCCCAGCTCTAGGATGACCAAGCAGGTATCAGTGCCTGTTTCTCCACGGCTGATAGAACCCTTTCCTGCGAGGGTCCCTGTGTGGACAAGCGCATACGTGGGCCAGGATGCCTGTCACACACTCACACGGGCCTGAGGCTCCCTCTATATCCCCTAGGGCCGGAGGGGCGGGCAGGAGGAGCAGCATTGGTCTTGTTCCGAGATCTCAATTACCATTCCTAGACCGCAGGGCGGCTTTATGGAGTGGAAAAAATCCATTAAGGTTTTAAAGCAAAGCTCAGGAGGCAGCCACCTCATCGCGGGTCCTCCGTGTCGGGCTGCCCGGCGAGGGGCTGCCGCCGGGGCCCTCGCCCAACACCCCACCTGACCCAGGGTGCTGAGGCTGGGGACATCGAGGCTCCTTTCTGGAACCTTCCCCGACCTGACCAGTCCTCTCGGGCTCCTCCCTCGGAAAGATTCAACCGCCTATACCAGGGAAAGAAATAGGGAGGCCTCAGAGCTGGAGGGCTCCGGGGTGGACACCAGCGGCAGCGCCCACTGCCCCCCTCGCCTGCTGCCCCGACCCTTCTCATGCTCACATGGCCTGTCCGTGCCTGTGCCCGATGCTCAGTGCCAGGGTGATGGGCCAGGCTCAGCTCGGGGCATCTCTTCCAGGAAGCCCTCCCTGATTGCCTATAGCAGCCCTGGCACAAAGCACACGGCGTCAGGGCACGGTCTGGATTTTCCCACCTTGCGGCAGCCACGAGCCAGCACCCCACACAGGTCCCAAGCACAGGGGCGCTCTCTAGGGTGGGCCTCTGCTCGCCGCCTCCCTCTCTCCTGCCTTCCCTCTGGCCCTTTGAGATTCCATCTCTTCCAGGAAGCCCTCCACCCTTGGCCCCACAACGACTGAGCAGCCAGATGCTGACAGCTCGTCCCAGTCTGTCCCAGCAAAGGCTCAGGGCCAAAAGGACCCATGCAAGGTCGCACCAGAGCTTCCCTGCGGGTGTGGGGTTCTGTGTGCAGCTGTGCAGGGGAGAGGCCCCCTCCGAAGAGCCCCTGGGGAGCCGTGAAGAGCAATTACCTAGAACGAATGGGGAGGCGGTGCCTCTCCCCTAATCACCCACATTTCAAGCATATGCAGCTGCTTTTTGGGGGAAAACCAAGGTTTCTGCTGGATGCTTGTGGGGGCAGCTTCTGCCCGGGGCCAGCGGTGGAGCAGGCAGAGGGCCGGGTGAGCAGGGGTCAGGCAGTGGGGGG
>PVKN010013405.1:0-19944 GCA_004027915.1 Capromys pilorides | reverse complement strand
AACTTTTATTTCCCTGGTTCTGATTCTGCATTTACAACTATGCTGAACTCCATTCCACTGTATTTGCTATGAATGGAAGTTGCTCCAAAACCACTAAGGAAAAAAGTGAATAAATAAAGCAAAATATCACTCAAAAAAATGGTACTATGGTACTTCTAGGAAAGCTTTAACTGATTGGCTGTCGGTTTCATCCCGCGAATTGCTGGACCACACTGTTAGGAACGTGTGGGTGCATTGTATAAGCATAGCCTTAGCGCCTGTGTCTGATCTGCGGCCCTACTTCTCTGCTTTGCTTCATGGTTACCATGAAGTAAGAAACTTTGCTTTTCCGTTAGGTCATAATATCTCTACCTTGAAGCCAACTGACCACGTACTGAATATCCCATTCGCAGTATTTACATCTTTCCTTCTTAAATGAGGAGGAACTTTTAAGCCTTTCCTCTTTAAAATGAGGTGTCAGGTGAAGGGAAATGAGGTGTTTCAGTGAAGGGAAAACTCCCTAATGCATACATGAAACTATTCACAGGCTGAAATAGTGTGCGGTCTTTATTTCCTCTCTATCCATCACTCAATATTTGTCATAAAACAGGTAATCATTAATTTTGTGTTATCTAAAGCTAGTAGATAACCTCATTAATACAGCAAATATATATGACCATTCATTAAGCTAACAAGTATCCAGTACATTCCAGGAACCATGATACATGTTGAGGTTACAAATAGGAGTTTGACTGTCCTTGTCAGAGCGAGCTGACTGCTCTGACAGACCTCAAAACTAAAAGCCTTCCACAAAGTTCATTGCTCACTTATGCTACAGTACTCTCCCAGGGAAGGTGGAGGTTCTGTCTCATCATAACGGCTTTGCTGTTTTCCATGTGAGGTCCCCCGTATGATCCTAAGCATCAAAATCCTGAAGGATGATTGAAAGGAGAGAAAGTGTGGAGACTTGTGGGGGACCAGACTAAAGGGTCATCATTTTCACGTATGTTCCAGGAAGAGCCAGAGTCCAACCCGCCACTGGTCCTAACTCAAGAAAGCACACACTTATTTTCAAGAACTAGAGAATGTCTTGCTGGATGGCAAAGGGTCCTGATGAGTCTTCTGCATTGTACCCGTTTGGTCCACCCATTTGATCTCGAGGGAGCATACCTGTTCATCCCACTGGATATACTGCAAAGGCCTGGCCAGCTGCATCCCCTTTCCAGCCCAGGACATATGTGCCTGCCTATGGCTCAGGAGAGAGGAACCTTCCCACCACAAACATATACATGCTTCACAGAACATGAATCATGAAATAACAATGAGAATTACTCCAGTGAACATGAAAGAGTGGAGGTTACACACATTCCTGGCCAATTATGCAACCCAGCTGGGCACAAATGGGCAGTTCTCCCACTAGGTTTGCCTTCCACTTTGTAGGAGGAACTCACCTGTTCAGCTTCCTCCTTGACACTCTGGAGAGTGTGACTCTGGAGCTTTGTCTTCCTTGGGCACTACAGCTCTACCCCAGCCTTCTTCACTCTACAGCAAACTCATGTACTGAAAATCAGGCAGGCAAAAAACTTTAATCAGGGGAGGGATATTATTTCATCTTGTTTTACATGTTCTAGTATTGCATTTTGGTGGCAGTAAAATTTCTTTCAGAGTGCATCTGCATTCTGGTCTATTTGATTCTACTTGGTTCATGCTTGTCTTCCTACACACATAGTTTTCCTGAGGTACTCTCAGGGCTGGCTGTCTTTCTGAACATGAGCTGCTGTACCAGATATCATAGAGCAAATTAAACAAGCATAATTTATTTCTCACTGTTCTGAAGGCTGAGAGTGGAAGAACAGGAGCCTGCTGATCACACTCCTGCTTGAGTCTACTCCCTGGCTTATAAGTAGCCTCTTATTGCTGTGTCTTCATATGGCACAGAAGGGGTCATCTCATCACTGTCTGATAAAGACCCTTTCTTCATCATGAGGCTTTATCCTTCTGATCTAGCTATGAGCCAAAGACTTCACTTCCATATGTATTACACAGGGGCTTTGGCCTTCCATATCTGAATGTTGGAAGGGTACAAACATTCCATCCATAGCACCATCTATGTGTGTGTCATGCTCCCAAAGCCTATTCTCTTAAATTTTGTAGGGGAAGCCCAGAGAACACAGTGATGAGTTCCCCTCATGAAATTAGGGAAGACTTCTATGAAGAAAAGGCTTTAAAAATCCATGATGTTCATAAGGAAGATTGAAACAGAAAAAGAAAGTGATTGTGTAACATAAACAGTAAGTCTTATTGGCAACACCAGATATCGGGGACTCCTAGGGGACAATTTCAACCACTGAAACTGAAAAGACCATTATTTGCAAGATTGCAAAAGGCTTTATTGGGCTTGGTGGATGATTAGCTGTAAGCATGGCCAATCTCAAAAGGCTTTAAGCAGAAGAGAAAAAGGATCTAAACTGTGCTTGGGAGAACCCTTACTACCTTCATTCAGGAAGATGAAGCAGAGAAAGAGCTAAAGAATGAATACTCTGTGACAACTACCACAGCCCAGGAAAGAGTTGATAGAGATCCAACCAAGCCAGAGGCTTTGGGATTTACTAGAGTTTGGATTCATGGAGTCCCAGAGTGGAGTTTTGAAGGTTACAGACACGAGGAACAGCCAGTCTCACTGCACTCAGGTTTTTCAGGCTCCATCCTTGTTCCAGCCATGCAAGCAAATGATCATCTGTGTTCTGCCTGTTACAGGGAAGTAGTGAGGTCCACCTTAGAGAAGTCTTGGATGAGAACTCTCTTCATCAATCCTGACCAAAAAATCTAGGTTTCCAGGCTAGCAGGTATGTAGATTTCTGAAACTACAGAAGGATCCATGGAAGGAACAAACAAAAAATAGTTCCAGAGTTCATCAGTGCAAATGACATAAGAAGTTGAACCCTTAGCTACCTTTAGGTAAAACACCATCTGCTTGCCACTGAAGATGAGATAGAGAGAGAAAAAGAGAAAAATATATAAAAGTACATGATTTTATACACAAACCCAGGAAAGCAAATATTTTCTATTAGATTAGAACGTTTAAGTTATCAAAGTTAAAATTTTCTAAATATTAGGCAATCAGCAGCAGTTTCTTAATTCTGTTTGACCCAAATATAAATTCAAAAACAAGAGTTTTCTCCCTGTGATTGTCTCTAATTCAACTTAAATACAGTGGGTTCTCTGCAGCACTCGAGAATGTGTATAACAAGAGATGGAAATAGAAGTACTTTGTGAATCGAGTCTTTCCAAGATTTGAATCTAGTCTTTCCCAGATTAGTCTTTTGTGGTGCTTGTTTTTAATAAGGGTATACAGGGTCTACAGGATCTCACTACATAGATTGGACTCCTTGTGATCCTCTTGTTTTCAGTCTCCTAAAGAGCTGGGATTACAGGCTCATGCCACCATGCCCAGTCTGAATTGCCTCTCAGCACACTCCATGGGCGGGGTTGGTACTGCACACATGGGAGATCAAACCCCAAATTCTGACTGCTGCATCTGCCTAAGCATGCTCTTCAATTCCCTGAGCTATTTGGCTAGCCCCATTGACACATTAGTCTTTTACTACCTTGTAGGTGAAAATACTCTTCTTGGAAAAGAAAAAGGCCATCTTGAGCCCTGTCTGTATCTTCCTCACTAAACACAAATGAAACACTGAGCAGTTGTCCTGTAGTCTTACTGAGATAGCATGTTCAGGACAGGTAGAGACAAAGCTAAACAGTAAGTAGTGGTTGAGAGGTGAAAGCACCACCATACAGCCAAACCGAGGACCTGATGCTCTCTAGATGGGTGACCTTAGAGAAGCCTTGGCAACAAAACGGGGTGGTAGCAATTAGCTGTAAAGGCAAGGAACAGAAGTGAGCCTGCTCGGATTCTAACACAGCAAGTGCTCAGTAAAAGCAGCTAAAACCTGTGGTGCTGGTGGATCTTTAGATCAAAAATAAAAGGTGGGCACCCATTTGCTGCACCTGGTAAGCTATAAGGATAGGTATAGTGCCAAGATATGATTCCTATTTTCCAAACAAGCTCATAAATTCGCTATCACAACCACTGAACAAATTCCCTAAATAATATCTTCCCTTGGGTAGGTTATATGAAGGTCTAAATGCCCACTGCTCAAAATACTGTGATTCCTCAATTCTAAAACATGTATTTGTGTCCACATGTTAATCTGTCTGAAATCTCTATAAATCTTACAAGTGTCATTCATCTTCTGCCTGACCTCACCTACAAATGTCATGAAATTGGAGGAGCAGTTTCTAATCAAAGGTGTTTTGTTTTGTTTTGTACTGGGAATCAAGCTCATGGCCTTGTATTTGCCAAGCAGGTGCTATTCTGCTGAGCTACATCCCAGGCCAAAAGACATTTTTATTATGTATTCATTCTATACGGTTACAGTGTCTAGCTATGCAGCTCAGACTCATAGTGATCCTCCTGTCTCAGCCTCCCCAGAGCTGGGAGTGCAGGCGCACACCACAGAACCCACTTTTGGTGGCTGCCCTGACACTGGGCCAGTTCAGCATGTGGTACCAGGAATGGAACTTGGGCCTTTGTGCTTGCTAGACAGGCACTTAGATGGCCAAGATGTCTGCCCAACACTGAAAGGCATTTTTGGAAAGGGGTAAGGATTTCCCCTGTAGGGCAAAGTAAATATTCTTTTCCTACTTTCAGCACATTTTAAATTCAGGGCATCTCAAGGTCTTGTGGTTTCTACATCCTTTAAAGCAGGTAGGCATGCTCAGAAAAGGCATGCAAATGAAGTCAAATGTGTATCCTAATTGATTACTGGGGGCCACACCACTGTGCCCTTCCCAAATGGCTCTTGTTCATAAAGTGTCTGCAGGTTTGTTCTGACAACAATATGCAATGTATTAATTGCTGTAACCCTCCTACTAACCTGTTTTGAAATTGTCTCATTGCTGTGTCTTTCTCATTAAAATTAATTTAAAAAATAAAAATAAAATAAAACTTTGAAAAAGCTGCAAGATGCACTGGAGCCTCTCCCTCCTTTGAAGCCTTTCTGATATAGTGAATTTTACCTACAAGCAGAAATGAAATTGCCTCCAGTTTCTTCCTCTTTGCCCCTCAAGCTATGACTTCAGGAGTGCTTCTGATACTTTATTTATTTATTTATTTATTTATTTATTTATTTATTTATAATATATGTATTTGGTACAAGTCCTCACTATGCAGCCCAGACCCATAGTGATCCTTCTGTTTTCAGCCTCCCCAGTGCTGGGATTCTAGGCATGTGCAACCACACCTAGTCTTGGTGGCAGGCTCAGGGCACCCTAGGTGGGACCCCCATGGCATGTGGGGCCAGGGATGGAACCTCAGTCCCTGCACTTGCTTAAGCAGGTGCTAAGTCCGCTAAGCTACCTCTGCAGCCTCCTCTGATATTTCTTTGTATTATTTGTTTATACACAAGTAACTTTACCTTTAGAACAAATACTGTATGGGTCTCATTTCTCTGTCAGCTACTACCATTTACTTTAAACATAGTAAGTATTTAGGCAATTATTTGGAACCAATTAGTGAACGCCCCACAAAGTAATCTGCAGCCATAGGAGTCTATGAAAGAACTGAGCCATGAGAGTAATAGAGAAGTAATTTGTGATCAAAAACATCCCAGTTGGAAAGGGGCTTCTTGGTAGTGCAAGTTTCAAGCTGGGGCCCTTCTAAAATCCATGTCATTATCAGATGGATAAAGGTGGAAGTAGCACTTTCCTGCCTCCTCTAAGGAGGCACAATTTTCTGCTGTGTGCTGTATTTGGACTTCCTTATTAACCTGTATTTTTCTCATGCACCAGGCTCAAGTCCAATCTCTTTAGAGTTCCTCCTGTTCTTCCTGTATGAATCAAACTGTGGATGCTCATCTTGTTGTCAAATTCGCCTGACAGATAGATTTGCTACAACAAATGAAAACACTAAATAAGCAGTTCCCATCTATTTTTTATGGCTGACATTCATTCCTAGCATACAGCAAATGTTATCCCAGGATGAAAGCATCTATAATTCCTGAGTTTTTCATTTTGCTGTAAATCATGGTGAATACATATTTCTATTGTAAGACTTTTTTAATGTAAAGCCAATGTTAAAATACATGTATTTTTAAAATTGCTTAGAAAGTGTCACAACAAAGTTTTGTTGCAGAGACATGGCAAATGTCAGAGAAGGGCTAAAAACATCATCACAAATATTTAACCTAATTATACTTTATAAATAGATATATATGTGTATACATATATAGAAAGATGCAATCAAGAATTCAAACACAAAGTGCTTAATTAGAGATGCATCTCTTCCCTGTCAGTTTGACAATTTGACTCTTTACCACACTTCAAGGTCATCAGTACAACTGGCAGAATTTCTGAACCTAAGATGCTCTAGCAGCAGCTGTCAGAAACTCACAATGAACCTGTCATTCAAATTCTCCTTTCTGGCAGAACTTGGTCCAAAGAATGAATGAAAACAGAAAAGAATTCTGGAAAAAGAGATTATAATACTAAAAGCTAATGGTTAGAAAGCATTTCTTATGTATTACGTTCTCTAATCTTTGTAAATATATGTTGGAACAGGTACCCCACATAATATCATTTTATGGATGAAAGAATAGTGGTTTCAAATATTCTCTTGCCCCAAATCACACAGCAAGTGGCACAGTACTGAAGCCAACTGACTTTTGATTTGGACTGAAGGTCAACATAGAGAAAGAAATCAAAATGCCCTTTATGACTGTCCTTCACTGTTAGATTAAGGAGAGAAAACATAGCGATGACACATTCATGCAAATTACATCCTGGCCAGGTCTTTTCTATTCAGGAGCATGTGGGGAAGTTCGGCAGAGTTCCATCTTCTCATATTGCAACTCTTACCAGCCAGCCACAGGAGCTGAAAATCTGTCTATTACACTTTTCCCATCTCTGTGGGGCACCTTTGGTCCTTGTAGGAGATCAATTGAGCTATGTATGGTCATAAAACTGTCATACTTCCTATTTCTTTCCCTTTCTCCCAATTCCAAGAATTCTTTAAAAAGAAATATTAAGAAGATTAAAGCTTTAAAATGTCCCATTTGTAAGTATCACATAAATAACACACTACCTTCACTGGAAGTGCTATAGATATCTTTTATTAGTGAAAGTTAGTAACACAGAATAGTGATGTACTTTGGGGAACCTGGTACAGGAACATATCTTGATCACTTTCCTTCCCTTAACCCCTGCTTCTTTTCCTCTTCCTTCTCTAGGATTCACTTTTCTACTTTCAAGCATCTACTTTTTAGTTTTTCTCAAGTGCTGACAACCTTCTAGTTCTCTCTACAGGGACATCATCTGCACTGTTTCAGTTCATCTGTATAAAGCCATGAAGGATATTAGAATCTAATTTTATATGTGAAACAAAGTTTTTAAATTAGAGGTTATAAAGGAATTGAGAGGCAAAATCAGAATTTTAACCTAACTTTGACTGTCTATTCAATACAATTCTTCCTCACTTCTGTTCTAAATGAGAATAGAATGCAAAACCCTCAACACACGACTCAGAATTGTGCTTTCAGCAGTCCCTTTGTTTGTCTTCTGCTTTTTAAATTGAGGAATTTGTCTTGTTTTGTTTTTCACTTGAAAATATCTCAGACAAAATCATCCTCTGATTCCTTTCTTCTCTGAGATATGCTGAACCAACAGTTTTGCTGATGTGTGACCACAATTGCAAACTTGTCAGAATACAATTATTAATCTGATATTTAGGTATTTATTGCTGTCATAAGACTGTGCACAATGGCTTTGAAAAATTGCCATGACTTGTGGTTCATATCCGAGGCTTTATCAAATGCACATTTTTTAATATAATGCAAGTGCCATGAGGTTACAGGCACCGAGCGTTCATATCCAATAACACTCTGTAATCCTGAAAATAAAATACTGGGTTACTTTTATGGAAAATTCATTCCTGCTTATAGTTCTTATTTCAAAACCATAAGTCATCTAGGAGAGGAAGGTGGCATTTTCTAAATAGGAAAGCCAATGAAAGAGCTTAGAGGAAATGGAAAAATGGTCAGCCAAACATCAGAATAAAGATTAAGACTCTATTGCATTTCCCAAAACTGTTAGATGTCATTTGAAAGTTCATCTATTAATAATGGGACATTTGGTCCCAAAGAAGCCTCCTCTGAAATCATATCTAACTCCCAAACCTCCTCTGGGAAGCATTTGGATAACAGCGTGATGCTCAAAATCACTTCTCCTTTGTGTAGCAATAGAGAATAATGTGGAGCTCAGAAACTGAAGATTGTGGGGGCCAAATTCAAAACTATTGTCAAAATAATTTAGATGAATTATATCTAACAATAAATTGATTTGTAGCTATGGCAACTTTCCCAAGTAGATCCGAAAGACAGTTTCCAAAATAATCCTCTCTGTGCCCATTATTTTCTTCCTCTGGCCCACGACACAGGCTACCCCCTCCCAGCAATGAGGCTATTCACCAAGGAGAAATGACAGAGAAGCACTCTTCACTACTACCAGACAAGACGCTGTCCTTCTCAGAAATTTTGCTCAATTTGCTAGGAGACTCTTATTAAGAGGCACATGACCTGGTGAATTAGAAATGGCCCAATCTTCTTCTGTGACTCTCACAAACCATGGTGTGCTCTCAGCTCTAAAGAGAATTCCAAGGTGGAAGTCACTGAAAATGATGTTGCTTGATATAGTTTATTATTTCAGCATCCCCACAAAAGCCAAACAGCTGGTACATGCCTGGAGGAAGGAAGAGAACAAGGTGAGCTATCAAGCAGAGGCTGTTTATGATACACATTGATAAGGAAAGATGAGCTCCAATAGTATAGGCTGGGGATAATGGGAAAAAGTAAAGGCCCTTTGTGCACACCTGGTGTGGAGTTACCAGTATTCCGGCAGTTGAGTCTGCAACCTTATCCTGTTGCGTTTGGATAGCACTATTTTAGCGTCCGCCATGCATTGCATGATGCTGTCACTTCTGACCTCCACCTAATAGATGCTGGAACCAAACCCACTTCAATTTGAATGACCAAAAGCTGCTTTCAGACATTTGCAAAGATCTATTTGGGGGAAATTGGCTTTCTCTTAAAAGCTACTGTGCTAAGGTATCCAAGACCTCAGTCTTGCCCACAAGGAAGACAGTATCATGCTTGTTTTACCAGAGAAAGCATAATAGGAAAAATGGCCCCTTACACACAATTGATTATGTGCCAGGCATCTGTGGGAGTTTTATAAACATTGATTATATATTTATCTATCTCCATATAAATGCCATGGTTTCATATATAGTACAGCCATGATTAACTTTATCTCCATCTCATAGTTAAGAAAGCTGAGGCACACCTGGTTACCAGTTGCCTGAGGTCACACTTCTAGGAAGTCACTGCCTGGTCCCACTCATAACCTGTCACCTGCTGAGGTGAGATGGCCCTCTCCTGCCTCTCACTCATGCTGATGGCACTAGAGGAGAAAAGAGGTTTTGCTGGAAGGCCATGCCCACTCCACCACGTAGAGCTATCTCCTTAAACAGGTAGCAATCGTAAACTGTCGAACAGTGCTGCCCTCATAAGGGCAACTCTAACACACCTGAACCTTTTTTAAAAATTACTATTTATTCATTTGTCACAGGGTCTCACCATGCAGTTTGGACTCACGAACCTCCTGTCTCAAACTCCTCAGTGCTGGGATTACATGCTCCGTTGCTGAGTTTCTAATAAGAAAGAACAGCATCTTCCAGTTTGCAAATGAAGACTGCCACGTGTACTGGTAGAGTGCCAGGCTCCAAGAGGGAAGGCTGAAGGAAGCAGTAAGCAACCCAAGAAATGGCAGGCAGTGCTTCTTCTGGGGGACACTTTCCAAAAGTCTCCCCATTCTGCACCCTCAGCCCTCTCTGCTCAAGCTTCTCAAAAAACTAGCCCACTGTAAATCAACTACAAGACAGACAAACAAATATTTGCAACTATATCTGAACTGTTCTTTTTGAAACAGAAAGACAGGCTGGATTAATAAGTCATGAATTGATAATGAGTAGTCGAGAAAGACTGCTGCCTAAATATACAAGGTATTGAGTGAGGAAAAACACAGGTTCAAAGCATAGCTGCATTATTCACCGGCTCTGTAAGTCTTAGTTTCTATGGCATCAGATAGATGAGGTAACCTCTTAGAGATCCTGAGAAGTTGAACAATTTGAAAAAGGAAAAGATAGACAGGCGTTTAGCTGGTGAGAGGAGAGGCTCTGTTCCTTTCCACAATCACCTTTTCTTACTAGGATAGAATTAGAAATAGAGATGAATCCGCTATACTGGTGATTAGCAAGTTCTAGATAAACTGCCACATCTCTCTCCCCTGAAAGGAGGCAGCATATTGATTCCACTTAAAAAAAATAAGATTTCATTTCAGGGAACATAACTCCCTTTATTTCGTGCACAAAGAAGCAATGCTTAAAGAAATAAAACTACATTTGAATCCTCCAATGCGTGCATCCAAATGGGCTGAGGCAGTAAAAACGGCTGTCCTGCAACTCCACTTTTACAATAACCTTCTCCTAAGAACATCACTATTAACACAGCCACACTCTCCAGGAGTGTGAATCACTAAATCTGCAAAGCCCCCAGGGACAGCTTAACTGCAAATCATAACACCCAGGACCTACAGTGATGCACAGCCCCCTCGGTACAAGCCCTCGCAGATGCAATTCTTCTGGCAGACAGAGACCCCTGGAGAGAGAGCACTGAAAAGCACTTGGGAATTCATATACAATGCTGCATCCCTATAGAAGACTAACCAGTCCATAAGTGATCAGCCCAGCCAACCTTCTGTTTCTGTATTGTGTGACGTAGCCATTTAGGTAACACACATCACTCCACCTGACTCTAAATCTTCATTTCCTTTCTTGCACCTTCAATGCGCACTACAAATATGTACCTTCTTGTCCTGGCCTTAAGGGAGAAGAAGACAGGCAAAGGCTGCAGTTTACACAGCAGGCACACACAAGAAGATACTTAGCTAATATAGTGCTGGGAGTCAGAAGGTGACTGTCCCGTTGGAGCAAGAGAGCCTAAGGAAACTGGCCCCTTGTAAATCTGGTGAGCTGGAGACAAGGTAACAGGTTCCTAGAGGTGGAGCCCTGTCCATTCTTTGTGGCTTTACCAAGGAAGTTACCAACTGAACTGTAAACCTAAGTTTGATGAAAGCTGAAGGTGATGTAAATGACAGCTGTTTACACCAAACTAGTTGTGCACATTCCTGAGCCTGTTTGTAGTCTTCAGTAAATGTGAGAAGTTTTGGTGGCCTAGGGCTCATTTAGGGTGAGACTAAGCTCAGTGAGACCTCTGAGGGTATATTAATAAGTCTTCCTATCGTTTCTTTCAGCTCTAATTTTGGCTGGCTCCACCTGATAACACAAGCTAATGTGGGCCTCTTCTCTTTAGGAACTCAGAGCTCAACTTTTTCGCTCTTTCCTCACTTTTTTACTTTCCTCACATCGATCCCACTCCAGCCACATGGCATTTGTCTGCTTCTTCTAACTTCTTTCTTTCTTTCTTTCTTCTTTCTGTGTTTTAGGGGAGGGTCTACAGGGTGTTCAGGGTCTCACTACTAGATGGTACTCATAGTGATCCACCTGCTTACAGCCTCCCAAGAGCTGGGGTTACAGGCTCGTACCACCACACCCAGTCTCAATTGCCATCTCAGCGTGTCCTGGGGGCAGGGCCGGCATGGCAGGCCCAAGGATTGAATCCCTGGCCCCTACACCTGCTTGCAGGAGCTTTAATCTGCTAAGCTATTTGGTTGGCCCCTAACTTCCTTTCTTTTTGCAAAGAAAATTGTCTTTGTGGAAAATGGTATCTTAGTTATCCAGTTGGGGTTAGTAAATAGAATCTGAAAGGTACAGTAGATACTCTTGAAGAGAAATAAACTATTCAAAGGGAAAGAATAAGTGGGGTGAGGAAAAGGAGAAAGAAAGAAGGAAGGGCAAAAGATGCATGTATATGCACAGGCTAACTTGGGTAATCATACTTCTGATTTCTACTGGTCTATTGAAAGGAAGTTTTTTGTTTTGTTTTGTTTTTTAATATTTTTCTTCTTTTTGAGTTTTTCGACCAATTTTGCATGTTTCTATCTGGTAATCTGAAAAATTTATATGTATTGTCGAATTCCTGTCATTTTGTTTAGTAAAATTCTTTATCAATTTTTTCTTCACTATTTTTATTCTCTTTAAAAAAAAAAAAATAAAAGGGCTGGTGAGATGGTTCAGCAGTCTAAAGCACCTGCTTAGGAAAGCTTAGGAAAGTGCAAGGACTGTGGTTCAATTCCCGGCACCACATGCTGTGCCAGCCCCACCCCCAGGGCAGGCTGAGCCTGCCATAATAATAAAATTTAAAAACTAAAGTAAAAAATAAGAAAAATCATAAAAAAGAAAAAGAAATGGACCAGCTGGGGGAAACAAAGAAAAGCGTTTCTATTTTTTAAAATAAAAAATCCCATTTCCCCAAAATTCAAGTCAAAGTAGATAACTCTTTAATCCTAAGTATAGCAATACTAACAAATAGCATACTGAAAGCTGATACCCATAGGCTAACTGTAGCTTGGTCCGTTGATTTTTCTTTCTCCTTCATATGTTCTCAATCATAGCTAAATTTAATCCCACTAGATTCCTAATCTTATAAAAGAATGATCCTCTGCAGCCATGAATCATCTCTCTTTAGACAGAACTGTCCTAGGCTGCCAAAGTATTTTTCCATGGTGCCATCAAAAGTCCCCAGAAGCACCTGCTTTGACCCTTTCAGGAGTTATGTGTTCCCACGATACAGTGATACAGGCTGTGCCACAAGGCATGAACTAACAGCTTCAGTGTCCCCTTTTCAACCTGCATGATACAAAAAGAAAAAGCAGACAATAGCAACATGTGTTGTGAAGTAAATAACAAGTCAAGAAAAGCAAACATGACTTCCACAATGTCTCAGTTACTCTTCTCTCATTGCCAGGAAAACACCCAACATCCAAAACAAAGGAAAAAAAGGTTTATTTAGCTCTCAGTGACTGGAGGTGTTAGTCCACGCTCAGCTGGCTCCAAGGCAAAGTGGCACATGGCAGAGAATAACCTTCCATGGCAGCAGTAAAGAGCAGAGAGCAAAGGGAGACGCAGCATCTCAGGCAGCTAGCCAGCCTTTCCATCCTCTTTACATTGTAAGGAAAATTACCTGCCTGAGGGCAGGTGCAGCATTCACACCCACAGTGATCAATCACAAACTCCAGAAGCTGCTCCAAGACTACATGAGGCTTTGGGGGACAGCTAGATACAAACTATAACATACAAGGAAAAACTTCTACTTGATCCCTAAATTGAGATAAAATCATCTCTAGTTCAACAGGTATCTTCTGTGGCTGCTGATGGTCACGTGGGCAGAACCTGACACACAGCAGCATGGCTCAGGGTTAGAGCTGGACAGAAGCCAGTTTTGCTTGGTCTCCAAATACTGTGCAAGATCCTAGCAAGCTAAAATTTTTGAGGGATAATTTTAAACAGAACCGGGGGCCAGGGCAATAGCTCAGGGGCACAAGTGCCTGCCTGGGAAGTGCAAGGTCCTGAGTTCGATCCCCGGTTCAAAAAAAAAAAAAAAAAAAAATTTAAACAGAACCTTAATCTGTTTCTATTTGGTTCAGTCCAGACTGAAAATGCAACCATCGAATTTTTACAGAAAGATTTACCTTACAGATGCAGATCCCTGACAGAGCAGTCCAAAGCAATAGATTACTCATGGTAAAATGTAGAAATGGGATACATCATACAAGATCCATGACAAGGAGAGCCATAACTCTTACCAAGTGGCATGCATTACCCGCCATAAAATGTTCATTAAGGGCCTACTACACACCAACTTCCATTCTAGAGTGAGAAACAAACATCAGTGAGCACGTTAGAAATTCCCTCCCCTCGTGGAGTTGGCACAATAGTTTGTAGGAGGTGGTGGTATTATATTTCCTCAATATGTTTTCTATTGTCTGACCCTGTGTTATGTACATAGAACACTGCCACTGAAACTCTGGCTTTATAACTGTTTCCTTAAGTGTAAAGTACAGAATGCATGCATATTATGTGTCCCACATTGAGAGATTCCAAAAGCATTTTAGTTCTTATTTGCAGGACATGCCAGGGATTGCCCAGGCTAATGCCCACTACCACTGCTGTGCTGACAGTCTGCATAGGGCCAAAGGAGCAACAGAAGATGAGGATAAAGCCAAGTAGAAGGACTGAAGAAACCATTCCAAGGAAATGCTGTTATAGCTGGATCCTGGCATGAGCAGTTGATCTGCAGGTAGATGGAAATAGATACAGGATAAGGAAAAGGATGGAAACTTCAGGCAGAGGAAGTGGTTGAACCACAACCAACAGGAAGAAACCAGGCTGGTTAGTTTAGAAGAGTTACAAGATACTAAATTGTGCCTAATCTCAAGCCAGAGATGGGGCCCTACTGAATACAGCTATAGGCTTACTCAGTGTTTCCTGGGAGCAACCCCAAGAAAGACCAGTGCCTTCCAGCAAGATGCTCTTGGTCTTCATAAAACACTGGAATTATCATGGCCATGTGCTCCTGTGAGTAGAATATTTAACAATGATAATCACTAGGCTGAAGAACATGAAGGATGGAGGACTCAGTCCAATCTGCTCCAGCAAAGCCCTGAAGACAAAATGATTTTAGGATCAACATGTAGGTCAGGGCTGTGGAGCCCTTAAAGAGCCACCAAATACATCCTTCAGTGATGGACATGTTGGTTTTCTAAACTTGCTCACTGTGGGGAAGTAAATTTGTCTTTAATATTTATCTTAACTCTGAAAACTGCCTCTACATGCGTCCCTTTGAGGGAAAGAGCTGAGATCAATGCAGGACTAGCATATAGTAAAGGAAGGAACAAACAGGAATGTTTATTTCTCTGTCCACGAACTAGGGTGCCCCCTGAGGTGGGTGACAAGATCAGAGGAGTGATATAATCCTCCAAGCCAGGCTGCTTGTCTGTGCCTGAATACTTGTTTCTGTTTCACATGAAAGAGATTTGTGCAGAGTCATAATGCAATGAAAAAAGATATTTCAAATATGGTTTCTTTCAGCCTGTCCTGGGGATTAAGATGTTTCAAACCTTATTTTGTTTAGGGCCTTAATAAGAATACCATTGAGTACCAGTTGTTCTAAACACCTTATGCTGTTAAATTTGGACTTCTCCAATTTAACCATCATTATTGATATTTTATACATAATATAATAAGCAAGAAATGGGTGTAGGACCACTGTTGGTTTTCTTATGTGCAAAATCCATGTGGCCCAAGCCCTAGGTCCCTTTCTTCAATCCATGAATTTTGGACAAGGCCAAATATATGAATATGCACCACATAAAAGTAAATATTATGTATCCTAGGTGAGTAGCCCCTGACCAGTTCCCAAGGCAAAAATCTTGAATGAATTACTTATTATGGAGGAGAGTGAGAGAAACAACTTGATACAACTGTTTTGCAGAAGCAGAACTGGCCAGTCCTGCAGGGGCACCCAGGGTATCTCAGCACCATCTCACCTTGGTAGCTGGGCCACCAGGGTACTATGAGTTGGTGTCCAACCTTGAAAAGCTGGCCTGAGATGATATGAATTCCTAAGCCCTCTGAATGCATAAAGATCAACACTTTGGTTCACACATCACTTCAAATAAGTCAAGAGCCTATAAGAACTTGATAATTATTACTCAACAACACTAAAATGGACCTGTGAGTAGGCACAGTGACACCAACAAAGTCCACAATACAATTTGAAAGCAAATTCTCTCAACCAAAAGAATAGCACAAGTTCACTCTCCAGCAGGTAGAGCCACCCAAGCCCTGCCCACTTAACCTGAATGCAAGAGTTGGGTCTGAGGCTCTGCTCTCAGCCTTCGTATCTATAGCCACTGCATCAGTTCCAGCAAAGGCAGTGGTTTGTCCTTGGATCCAGCACTGCTAACTTCTGGGAGTGGCATGAGCCATCTTTCCTAAGCCCAGTCCACATCTTCTGACTATGGTGTACCCTCCAAACCCTGGCCTCATCAGACCTGTGACTGTACAGGCTTAATACTTAGACAGTTTTAGAGTCTCTCTGGCTGTTACCTCTCATATTGTCTAGAACATACAACCAGATTTCTAGCCATGAAGGTATGTTCACAGAGTGCGAGGTGATCAAGGTCAGTGAGACAGCAATTTGCAAACTGCCTCTGCCATCTCTTTTCCCCGTATTTGTGGCAAGTCCCCAGCTCCTCTGAGATTCCTCATCTGCTACAGGGAAAACAGAAAGACTGGTTCAGGTGTTCTTGAGAGGACTAAATAAGGTAGAACAACCTGGAATAACTACTTAATAATTATTAGTTGCTATTATCTTTAGAAGTTTTTCATTTTTTCTCTTGAAACAAGGACTCAGCTATAGGGAAGGCAGCCAGATTGGGCTCCAACTCATGATTCATTTTTTAAGTATTTCATTTTTTAAAAAGAATAAAAATAGTAAAAATATAGAAGTAATAATACAGAACTGCACTAAACAAAATAACAGAAATTCAACCATGGTTGTTATAATGCCTATTGCTGTCTTTAAATTAGTGATTCAGACTACCAGTTATAAGCATGCAAAATGAGTCACAAGATTATAAAAAATTAAAAGGAGAGAAAAATTAAGCAGTAGCTGCTCCCTTCAACAGACCAGCAGAAATCAGTAATGCAAATTTGACCCAGCAACCAGGCCAGATGCATCAGTGAGACTACCCTGAGCCCACTGGAAACTCATTTGACCCAGCAACCAGGCCCAGCATGTGAGTGAGACCACCATGGTCCACTGGAAACTCATTCAACACAGCAACAAAGCCTGGTGTATGGTAGACCAACCTGGGCCCACCAGAAACTCATTCGACACAGCAACCAAGCCCAGTGTGTGAGGCAGACAACCCTGGGTCCACCAGAAACTCAGTAGGCCCAGTAACCAGGCCAAGCACATGACTGAGACTACCTGGGCCCACCAGAAACTCATTTGACCCAGCAACTAGGCCTGGTGCATGAGTGAGACCACCCTGGGACTACCAGAAACTCACTCAACCCAGCAACCAGGCACAACATATGAGTGAGACCACCCTGGCCCCACTGAAAACTCATTTGGCCCAGCAACAAAGCCCAGCATGTAAGTGGAATTTCATCCATCAGACAGCTCAGTGTGGAAAACTGCCCCAGAACTCCCTGAAGAGAGACTAGAGACAAAGACCCATCCAGCTGATCCAGGATCAGAACATCTTTCCAGAGTGGCACAGCAGGTTTGGCTGCAAGGGCTGCAGCAGGAAGAAGTGGAACACAGCAGCCAGACCCAACCCACACCCACCTGGATGAGTTTGAACTTGGTAGATCCAGATCTGGTACTAAGGTAAGAACTCTACCAAAGCTCTACAAAAAATGTCAGAAGTTTCTTCATAAACCATCAAATCAAGAAGAACATGAAGCAAAGGACATCAAGTCTTGCAAAATAAACATATTCCAGCCCAGATTGATATACACTGCAAAACTCTCAAGTTCAATGGAGAAGTGAAATACTTCCATGACAAAGAACAACTAAAGAATTTCATGATGAAAAAGCCAACCATGAACAGATTACTAAAAGATATTCTAGAGAGGGATCAAAATGACCACAACTCCATGAAGGAGAATGGAAGGAACCCACCAAATAGGGCAAACAATTAAACACAGGAGAAAAACAGGTATAGAAAGCAGTCTTTCAACTATTCTTTTTATACAGCAGCAGAATATGCCCATCAGCATATTCTACCCTATGGGTCATGATTCTGTCTGGTTCTATAGGGTGGATATCAAGGACCTAGCAGTATCTCAGTACCACAAGTGACATGTGGCAACCAGTAAGCATCATAGACACTGTCCACACCCACGAAATACTAGAACATGGTGCAATATCCTATCCCCAAACTGTTAGAAGTTGTGGTCATATATTTTCCATTCCAGTATTTATGTTATGTTTTATTCTTAGTAATTCTTTACTACCATGGAAACTTTTTCTTAGTTGATATCTTTGTATACATTAACCTATTCAAATACTATGTGAGTATTCTGAATCGATTACAGATTCATGCATATGATACACAACACTTTGGTCTCTAAGTTGGACTCATTATTTGATTTGAATTTTGGAATATTGCTTAGAAATGTTTAATTTAATTAATATTTAACTAATTTTCTGAATACTGTCTTACTTTTTGTTTTATGATTCATACCATATCATTGTCTTACAATCTGCTTTTAAGACATGGTATGGTATTTTCTCCTAGTATTAGAAACGTTAAAACGGTTTCTTTCCCTTTCACAGTATCCACCATGCCTTTCAAATTTTATTTACTTTTTCAGAATCTTACTCTAGGGAGACAATATGATGTTTATATATGTGAATCTGATTTATTTCATTTATGAGTATGGTCTCAAGTTGCATCTATTTACCTATAAAAACCTGAGTCTATGTTTATTAGAAAGTCTAGTCTTAAAATTCTGTGCACCAGAGTTCTTCCTGGATTTTCTCAGAGTACTCAGATTTTAATTCCCAAGCTATGATACCATCAGCCTTGGCCTACATAGCAGTAATTCATACAGGTCAAGCCCTATAACTCGCAGAGGCTGATGTCACAAAGAGAAGGATGAGACATAGAGGGAGACCTGGTGACCAGGAGCCTTCATCAATAACGTGGAACTCTGGCTTGCACCAGGGTGGGTAATAGGGCAGCAAAAAACTGATTAAACACAACAGAGGCCAGTGAGGCTACACAGAAAATGAAACCATAACATTTTAAGGCATCCATTATATGGAATAAACCAACTACTATTGTAGGTATTTGAAGAGCCACAATTTATACATTCAAGGGGAAATTTGTGAAAACAATCACTTAGACCATTTCTGTTGTATTATATGAGGAGCCTTAGTTGAGAAAGAGTAATATAAACCAATGATTCATTATTAGATAATCAAGATAATGTTCTGCATCATAAATGACTTAATCTATGGTTTATGACAAAGTTAAAGATAGAAAGGTTCTTTGCTCTTTCTGGTGTGTTTTGGTTTTTACCCTTTAATTAAGACTACTGTACAATTAGATATACATAGCAGTCACAATCAGTCTAGGGAGTCTGTACCTATACATTATATATCTTGACTTCTCTTTTTTCCCATTCCCTCCCTTCCCTTCAAACCCTTTCTTTACAAGGCTTGCTTCTATTTTTCCTTATTTTTTTCATTTTATTCTTCTCCCTTCCTTCCTTTCTCCCACCTTCCTGGTTCCACTTCCTTCTGAATGCTTTCTCCCTTTTTCACAATGTCTATTAGACATTTTAATTCTTATTTACACTTTCAGTTTCTCAAACCAGAGAGACAATGCAATATCTACAGGTGTGCGTCCTATTTAAGAGTATGGTCTCAAGGTATATCTGTTCACCTATAAATCTCAAGTTTAGCCTTCTTTATGACTTAGAAGCACTCCATTTTACAAAAATAGATAACATCTTCTTTATCCATTCACTGTTGATAATCGTTAGAGTTGTTTGCAAGATTTAGCCATTACAATCTGTGCTTCTGAACCATGGGTGTGCATATATTGCTGTGGTATGATATTCCTAATTAATTTGAAAAGATACCAAGAAGGGTAATGGTGTATAATGAGACCTCTACTTCTAGTTTTTAGGAAGACTCCATAGTGCTTTCCCAGTGGTTGAACCAGTCTACACTCCCACCAAAAGTGCAGAAAGGTTCTGTTTCTTCCATAGCCCCATCAGTGTTTACTCTTGCTTTCTTTCTGGAGTGAAATGGAGCCTCAGTGTTGTTTTAATTTACATCTGTCGAATGGCCAGTGGTGTTGAAATATATA
>PVKN010013404.1:0-19990 GCA_004027915.1 Capromys pilorides | reverse complement strand
TTTTCTATTTAGTCCTGAGACCTCTCTAAAATACGCCAAAGCGTAACAAATTTTAGTAATTAGAGTGTACAGGTGAGCCAAACCATGATTTGTCACGAAATAGTCATAGAATAGCAAAACTGGGGGCCGGCGAGATGGTTCAGTGGTCTAAAGCGCCTGCTTGGGAGGGCTCAGGCAACTGCGGGGACTGCAGTTCGATTCCCGGCACCACATGCTGCGCCAGCGCCACCACCAGGGCAGGCTGAGCCAGCCACAAAATGAATAAATAAAGAAACAAACAAACACAACAAGCAAACAAATAAATAAAATTAAAAAAAAAAAAAAAAAAAGAATAGCAAAACTGCCGACCACCCGAGCTAATTGCTGTCTGCCTTTTTCTGTCTCCTGGCATTTTAGGTTTCTTCACGTGGTAACTATGAGGTGCATAACTGGACACTCAACCACAGAGCAAATATTTACTCAGGACAAAATACACAGAATAGGGGCCGGCGAGATGGTTCAGTGGTCTAAAGTGCCTGCTTAGGAGGGCTCAGGCAACTGCGGGGACTGCAGTTCGATCCCCGGCACCACATGCTGCGCCAGCGCCACCACCAGGGCAGGCTGAGCCAGCCACAAAATGAATAAATAAAGAAACAAACAAACACAACAAGCAAACAAATAAATAAATAAATAAATAAAAAATTAAAAAAAAATACACAGAATATCATATAAGTGCTGCAAACATTATTCTAAAATTATAAGAACAGCAAATAGCTCAGCAGATTAAGGTGCCTACAAGCAGGTGCAGGGCTTGTGGGTTCCAACCCAATTCCTGGAGCCTGCCCTGTGGACCCTGCCCCAGGGGTGTGAAGAGACAGCAATTGAGATTGGGCATGGTGGCACGCCTGTAATTGCAGCTCTTAGGAGACTGTAAACAGGTAGATCACTATGAGTCTGATCTAGTAGTGAGACTCTGAACACCCTGAAGACCCTTCCCTAAAATACAAAAATAAATTTAAGAATATAAATAAATAAATAAAATTATGAGCACAGGGTTAAACTTTACAACTCCTCCCTAGAACATGCTGTGGACTGGATTCAAGCAGGTTCCCTAAGGGTGCAGGTGTTAGAATTACTCCCCCACTGGCTGGTGCTGACAGGGTGGTAACTGTTTGATTATGAAGGTTGGAGGTGGGACTTCCTAAGCTGGTAGGGTTAGATAAGGTAACCAGGGTGGAGCCACCATGACTAAGAACAGACAGATGTCAGAACTCACGGGCCTGAGTGTGGTGCCTGTGGCCTTTCAAGTGAAGCTCTGTGCCACTCAGGACACCGGCAGGAAAAGCAGCTCAGGTGGGCCCTTTGCTGTTGAACCTCCAGATCTGTGACACACAAGTATCTCTTTTTTTTATGAGGTCACTTTACCTCACATTTTTTTATACAGGAAGGGGAATCAGGAACAGCTGGGTGCAGAACTCCCACCCACCTCCCTTCCTGACCTCCACTCTCTGCACAGCACAGAGCCACCTCCCTGCTCCTCTTCACCCGCACTCTTCCCTTCCCATTGCCTCATCATAGATTAGGAAAGTTTTACAAGTGTAGGTTAAAGAACAACTCTCAGCATGACCAGAAGGGAAAACTGTAAGAAAAGCAAAATTCACCTCCACCAAAATTGTACATCAATACATGACTGGGATCAAACTCAAAATCAATGGGAAATCCCAAATAGTGTGGTACTGCGGGTCAGTTCTGCTCAGCTGGTGTGAGCGTGTGTGTGTGTGTGTGTGCGCGTGCCTGCATGCGCGCGCCTGTTTTCAGGGGCAGAGAATGAGGGGCCCTGGGAGGGTCCTGGGCCATCTTAGCTCAGCGGGCTTGGGAGACACGATTCATGTTTGGAGCTTTACTCTGAAGATCTTAGGGAGAACTGGGGTGGTCGGTACCTGCTCCAGGGAGGGGGAGGTCAGGACACAGCTGTGGGGCTGTGACATCTCAGTGACTGGTGCCCAGGACTGCATGCAGTGTAGACTTCAAATAGAGCTACATTTGTGTATTTTGTTTGTTTGCTTGTTTTGTGGGACAGGAGTTCGAACTCACGACCTTGCACTTGCCAGACAGGCATTTGTGTCACCGAGCTATCTCCCTGGCCCCAACATATAGCTACATTTGAAAAAGAAAAGCTATCAGTCATAGCAGACAGTGTTACCAGAAGCTTGATATTTTTTCAGGGCAAAGACCTCCACTAGAAATAATATTAGAAAGAACCTGGAAAAGAGGAAATACAAGTGTCAAGTGAAGTTTTAAGAAAACAAACACAAATTCAAATATGAAAATTAAAATCTGAACAAACATGGAGGACTTATCAATTTGGCAAAAAAAAAAAAAAAAAGGATGGATGTAAAAAATGAGTGTAGGGGCTAAAAGTAGGAACTACAGTGCTAGAAATGTCAGTGGAATAAAAAGTGTGGGAACTTCTGTCAAACATTGTAACAGTATTCAGGGTCTCACTCCTAGATTGTACTCGTAGTGATCCACTTGCTGACAGCCTTCCAAGAGCTGGAATTACAGGCGTGTGCCACCAAGCCCAGTCTCAATTGCTGTCTCAGCACCCCTCACCCCCGCGGTGGGGCCAGCACCTCCAGCATGTCAGGTGAGGGATTGAACCCACAGTCCCTGGCCTGTCTTGCAGGCACCACACCCAGTCACAAAGATTTTTTTACTTTTTATTTTTTTGGCTGGCTCAGGCTGCCTTAAGAGCAGCCTGGTGCCTCATGTGGAGCTGGGGATTGAACTGTGGTCCTCTGGACCTGATTGAGTCTGCACATGCAAGTGCTTTAAACAACTGAGCTAACTGGCAAGGCCCCTTTGTGTGTGCATTTCAATGGAGGAACTTATCCTGAGAAGGGTACTGCACATGATCCTAAGAATACATGTTCAAGCCTGTTCTTGAGCTGTGGTTTACAAAGCCAGCAAATGGAAGCAATGTAAATGCTCCGATCTCTGGCAAATGCGCAGCCTGTGGCGCTGAGAGGGTGACAGAAGCCTGCAAGCAGCACCGTGGAGACCCCGTCCTACAAATGTTCTCTATCACGCTCCCTGTAGGCTGCTCATGGGGCTCCTCTCCACTGAAGCCACTCTCTGCCCATTGTCTTCCAACAGCCGGGAGGCTCCTGGTGGGGCTCTGGAATGAAGACCAGGCTCTGCCCTGGCTCCACTTCATTACTCCCATGGAGACGGCTTCCATCTGGGTCCTTTCCCTCAGCTCTGTGACTTCTAGCACCCAGCAGTGGTGCTAACCACAGTGTCTTTCTAGATAGGAAAAACCATGTGCTGACCACAGACAGGAGCATGTGCCCCCCCCCCCCTGCTCTGGGCTTCCCACTCCCAGCCCTGGGTGCTACTGTGGCTCAGACCTGGGCTTCAGGGCTGGAGAGGGGCATCGTGGGGTGAATGGATACAAAGTTCTCACCTGGCACCGTTCCCTGAGGTTTTGAGCCTGAGCCTGAGACCTGGTGGCAGGCTGATCACGTTGGACTAGGACCACTTTCTTCCTGGAAAGACAGTGCTTCGTCCCTACTGGCGCAGACACTCTGGGCAGAGCCGTGCCTTCCCCGCATGTAACACTTCCTCCCCAGCCCCGCCCAGGCATTGGCACAATGCCTTATTCACCCTCTAAGTATTTAAAATAAAAATGCCTCCGACAAAGGAATGAACTTTACAGCCAAAGACACGAGGCCGTCGCTCCTGCTCTTGGAGCTCGCTGGTCTCATCACTCCCCTCGCCGTCCAGAAGCAGCTGGATTGATAGAAAGGCGGAACGCCCCTGTAATGACCCAATTACACCACCAGCTCAGTGACACAGCCCGCAGGGCTAGGGCAGGACATCTCAGAAGGCTGTATGGGCCACAACTCACTCCCCACCGTATGGTACTTTGTGTCCTGTGTCTTCTAAAGCCGGGAGCACGGGTCCAGAAATCAGAGTGGCCATTGGGACGTCACCACCCGTCATTCCCCCTAGTGGTCCCCTAGCAGTATTTTTGCTGTCTCGTCCCTGAAGCTTAGTCCACAGGCCCGGGGGAGGCTTGGACAGGGAAGAGCCACACCGTTGATCTTGAGGCAGACACAGCCCATGGGTCACTTCGTCTCGTGGCCAAGCACGAGAAAAGGGAGTTACGGTGTTGGCATGGGTGATTGGTCCACTCTGTCAAGGGGAAACTGGACTGTTTTGTGTACTTCAGGAAAGGGATGATCCTAGGACTGCAGGGCACAGCTCAGGGCATCTGCTAGCGCTGCCGCTCAAGATGAGGAAGGTCAATAGAGACTACAACAACCCAGTCCACACAGGGTGACAAATGGTCCAGAACTTTCAGGAATGAAGGTGTGGGGCACCCCACCTGGAAAAGAAAAACACATTCTGAGGTGCTTGGTGAGCAGCAAGGGGACACAGAATGGGTGTTTGAAGGAGGTCATGCTAAATGCCGGCTATCACTGCGTGAGCATGTATAGAAGTGAGGGTTAGAATTTCGGTGGTGTTCGCTAATTTACATCCTGTGTCGCATAATGTGGATCGGCCTCGTGTTGGATGTTACATATTGTTAACCCTATGTTATAATATTCTTGAGGCCGAGAGAGAGCTCAGAGGCATAAGCATCTGCGTGGCAAGCACAGGGATGAGAGTTTGGTCCCCAGTCCCACATGCCATCCAGTCTCAGCCCCAGATTCCCAGGCACACTGCCTTGGTCCTGGATGTGGGCACCTACCATGGGGCCCTGGAACTGGGCGTGGTGGTGCACTCAGGAGGTTGATCCAGGAGGATCTCTGCAAGTTTGAGACCAGCCTGGGGGTTACAAAAAGTGAGTACAAGGCCAGCCCAAAGTGCACAGTGAGACCATGTCTCAAAAAAAAAAAAAATAAAATAAAATAAAAAAAAAAATATATATATATATATATATATATATATATATATATATTAGATGTATAATAATGAATAAAGTTGTTATAAAGTGTTAGGAATAACCACCACCCTAAAAGAACTTTCCTTGGTTTCTGGAGAGGGAATCAGTGTGTCTGTCTCTACACCGAGCTGTGACATGTTGGGCATGACTACGAACCTGTCTCTGTGCGTGTGTAGACGAGGTGAGGTATAGGAAATGTGTCTGTTCCTCACGTTGCCAAGGGGTGAACTGCAATGGCTCACTGATGGTTTCAAAATGAGTAAGAAACACCTGACTGTGGGTCAGCATAGTACTGGGTGTAGCTGAAGGGATTTGCTGAAAACACAAGATTCACCCTGGCTCCTCAGGTCCTTGTCCTGTCCCCACATGGAGAAGACAGAAAGCACAGAGACAGGGAAGGGTCCTGGTGCTCACATGCATCGCTGCCCTCAAACATTAGATGCCTGTGGAGGACCACCTGGATAATTGTCCTTGAAAGAGCAGTTAGCTCCATTTGGGCAATACCTGGCACTATTTGCATGTATTGATGGGTACATACATGTATTGATAAGCTAGGACTTCTCCTTATCTCTTTAATTGGCTTTAAACAATGCAAACTGATCCAGCTGGGGCACTAATGTGTAATCTTTGAGGCGAAGGGCTAAGTGTTACCCCACTGTGTAGCTCCCCAAAACAGCTGAGTGGGACAGACAGCTGTGCCCTAAGATAGAGCCTGGAATAAGAGGCTACGACTCCCTGGGGCATCAAAATGACCATGAGATAGCCCCTACCTGGGGGTGTGTTATGTGGGCTCCCCCTCTGCAAGTCCTGCTCTCTGCATACTCCACAGGGGATTTCAGGCCGAACCAGCCCAGCTCACGGCAGGCACGAACTTCCCACCACTGGCACAGTCTCTCTCACTCAGCCACTCCCTTCTTCAAGAATAAAGCCTGGGTTTGGCTCTGGCTGGAGGCCTTGGTTCTGGGCAGTGGCCACTTAGCTGCACCTAGGACCCCTGGGCACCTGCAGCTACAAATGTGAAACTGCTTTACTGGTCCCGAGTAGCACTTTTTAAATGAATGGTATTGGCAGGAAGAAAATAATAAAAGTATTGATAACAAAGTTTTATTACTTTATGAAATGCAGAGTTTCTAGTACCTGGCTCCTCTTTTTCCCTCTGTAACATGAAAACTGCTTGCTCCTTGTTTAGAGACGTCCAACCTGTAGGACAGTCTGGCAGAGCCAGTGCTATGTGGGTCCACAGTTTCAGGGTGGACTGCTGGGTTTTCAAATGCACGATACTGGCGTTTCTTACAGAGATACCTCAACTCTTCATTAGAACTGATATTTATTATATTTAGTTTATAAACATCATGAAGCTTATGTCTATGAGTAATGTGGAAATTTTAATAAACAGTAGCCTATATACCTCTTGCTTGAAATGATTTATACTTCTGAAGCAAGTTTCACATTTTCTGCTTTCATGAATAACAAGTTTCAGGTTTTTCCCTCTTTTATGTCAATCACAAATAACAGTAAGAGTAAAAAAATTAGAATTAGAAATTTTATTCTGTAATTTTTAAAATTTAAGAACCAGTGAGTTATACCATGAAAGCCTTTATATAACAATGGAAATTTTCTATAAGAATTTTCATATGCTTGTTGATAAATGTTTCTTACATTTATTTATTTGTTTATTTATTTACTTGATATGGGGTCTCACTATACAGTTCACTCTTGTAGTGATCCTCCTGTCTCAGCCTCCCCAGTGCTGGGATTACAGGCATGCACCACCATGGGGCCAGCTCTGTGTGTCCGATGCTCTGGGCCCAGAATGTCATGTGGTATCGGGCATGGAACTCTGCTCCTTGTGCTTACCAAGCAAGCGTTTATGCCACCAAGCTATCTATTCAGCCTCTGTTTTATACATTTTTAATTTCACAGTGATCAGGGTTACCTAATTTGCGTAATATTTTGTTTACCTGATATGAAATAAACTAAATATTTACATCATAGCAACTTTGAAACTCAACTTGTTATCACAGGAAAGCACCAAAGAACCAAGTCCCTCAGTATGGTGCCCTTAGAATGTCCCTCCTTGGTAACCTACACGTGGCTCGTCATGATAGTGAAGTCAACTACTTCCCTTCACCCCACAGGCGGGAAGCAGCTACCGATTCTTGCACTGGGGGCACCCTTCCCATACTCAGCACTCCAGGGAAGCTGTGTGCCCAGCCCTGCCCGGTCCTCAGAGCCTCAGAAGTCCCCCTGCCTCCGCTTTTCTAACTCAGTTGTTTAAAGAGTTCAGTTAACAGAAAACACAGAACTCAAATTTCTGAAGGATCTGTTTTGCCTTCACCATTCATGTGAAGAAAACAGCTCTTTTGTTGTTTTTGTAATGAGCAGAACATTATTTATTGAGGGAAAGAAAGCTCCTGTCCAAGAGAGGTACAGGAGAGGGGTCCCAAGTGGTTGGTCCCCTAGAAAATAGTTCTTTGATTATCATGATTTTTAAAGTTGGTAATAAAGCAAATGCCTTTTTAACAATGTTCAGCAGATACTACATCTGAAAGGATGGCCCCGTCGGCTGTGTACGTAACGTGGGAGGGACCGCAGTTCAGTTATCCAGTTAGTGTTTCGCTTCCATTAATTCTAAAGATCATAAAGTAACCACTAGGTTTATTTTCTGAGCAGTGATAGAAATTCTGGTTCAGAAGTTACATAAAAATCTGCCCTTGGTGAGATGGCTCAGCAGTCTAAAGCGGGAAGTTTAGGCCACCGCAGGGACCACAGCTGGATCCCAGGCACCACATGCTGGGCCAGCCCCACCCCTAGGGCAGACAGAGCTGGCCATAACACAAACAAATGTGGTTTAAGAAAATAAAATAAACTTTAAAAAAAAATCAGCCTTCAAAACCAGCCATGTTGGTTGGTTTGGCTGTAATTCCAGCCCTGGGGAGGCTGAAACAGGAGGATTACTATGAGTCCAAGAGGCATAGTGAGATCCTGTACCAAATACATAAAGAAAAAAAAGGACCCTATGCATAAGTGGGCCAGTGAAAGGAACAGACATTTCTCAGTACAAGTGGCCAAAAAACAAAATCAAAATCTCTGCAGTACAGAAACACAAGTTGAAGCATCTTCAAGCCCTGCTCCTCCAGAAAGGACTAAAGAAATGAGTAAACTGAGAGCTATAGACCTAATTTCACACATGGAAGAGACACGAAGCACAGGGAACGCTCCTCCGGCAGCCCTCCCAGGTGCTGCTATCCAGGGACCTGAGGCAGACAGAGAAGCAGCCCCAAAGGCCATGGGCTTCCGGCCTGGCCTCCCGAGGTCTGCAGGGAGTGATGATGGAGCCTTGTGCTTGAGACCAACAAGAGTAGAAGACCACAGGAGTTGTCTTCAGTGTCTTCGTGATGTCCTTCAAAACAAAATGTCATTTTCAAGATGAGTACTGAAGTGTTGAGGAAAGATGGCTCAGATATGAATACTGATTTTCAAACCTTTCAGCAGAAATTAAACAAATATGACTTATTTACAGACCAAATGTGACAAACCCTGAAATAACTAGATCTGCAGCAGCCATGGCACCAGACTCCCACGCTTCAGGACCTGGGAGCTCTCCTCAGCAGCAGGAAGCAGGGAGAGACTGGCAGATGGGTCCTGTGCGTCCCAGGGCCCAGGGACCTCAGAGAGGGCAGATCCAGGGCTGGGGAGGGGCTGAGAGGACACAGCGGGGAGGGGCAGCGCCTGGGCAGATGAACAACAGGGCCCTGGGGACCCGGGGAACAGAGCCAGGCAGGGAGGACACAGGAGGTCGGTCCTGGTGGGTGCCGCAGTGGGCAAGCCGAGCCCCTTGTCCCCACTTCCTAAGCTCCACAGCACCTGCCCATTCTGCCACACTTGGGGACTGAAAGTTTGCCAGTGGATCTCTGGGTGGCACCGGAAGTCACAGCAGTCGGTGCTGTGTGAGGGGCAGTGTTGGTCTGGGGCACGCGTGTTCACTCAGTTGTTCACTCCACAGATACTTTCAACAAGCCACCAGGAACGCTTCGGAGCAAGGGCGACACTGACTCGATCAACTTCGCCCTCTCGTCTTCCTGTCTGGAGGAGACCACTGGTGACAAAATCAGCATTTCTGACCTGAGTAAAGGGCTGTGCACCACAGCCCAGCGGGGAACGAGGGGAGCCAGGGCCCTAGCAGGCCGCAGGCAGGCGAGCTCCGGGAGAGCAGCCTCCTCCGGCAGGGGCCGCTCTGCACACGCAGGGACCCGGCCTGGGCCGCAGGAGCCCCCGCGCCGAGCGGCCGGCCCGCCCCAGTCCCCCTCGGTGTCGCTGCGCGGGGCGGGACAGCGTCTGCAAGGAGCGCCAGCACGGTTCCGAAAACGCCTTCGAGACCCTCCACAGGACTTGCGGGACAAATTTCCTGCGGGCCCCAGGGGGAGAGGAGCTCACGCGGCGCCTCCCGCACGTCCTAAAGGCAGCGTCGCGCGCCCCAGCGCCGGCTCCATCCCTGGGAAACAGGGAAGGACGAGGTTTCTGCTTTCCCGGGGCTGAGGTGTGGTCACCTGGGGTCTGCAGGGAGATGGCACAGAGGAGGACCGAACCGCAGGCAGCCGCGCCTCTCCCGCAGCCTCCGTACACCTGCACCTGGCTGCGCGGACTTCAGGGCTGCGCCGCAATCCGCCCGGTCTCCGCCTGCGCAAAGCCGCGGGCAGCATCTCCGCGCTGCGCACGGCTGAGGCCGCTGGGCTCAGGCCGGGTCGAGAGCAGTGTTCCTGCGCCCCTGTGTGGCCATGCGGCTGACAGCGGGCCGCCAGCTCCGCTCCCTCCCGCCTGGCTAGGATTAGGGAGGTCACACCTAATAAGGGCACCAGAAGAGGGCTCAGTACCCAGGGAGGTGACACCTTCCTGGGTCAGTTTCCGATCTGATCTGATTCTAAACACCTCGCACACGTGGACGGTCCTTATCCACTCAGTGACCACAGGGCAGAGAGAGGTCCCTGGCCCACAGTCACTGGCACCCAGGTCCAGAGTGGACCCCGGGGAGCACTGGGGCCCGAGGTGAAACCTTGGACCCCAGCCCCTGTCACTGCTTCCCTTGCTGCTCCAGTGCTGCAGGCTGCCCCACCTGGGTTCTCCAGGGTGAGCCCTCTCCCAAGTCCCCGTCTCCATAAATTGCACACGAAGGCCACAGCATCACCCCAGTGCAGTGTCACCCCAATGCCAGGGGCACAGTGTGATACTGTAGGGGCCATCAGCACAGTGGCCTCGGGTGGCTCAGCAGCCCCTTGACCTGTGGGCGATGCTTCTCGTGTCCTGTGTGTCCCCAGCTGAACGCAGGGCCGGTGCTCAGAGGAGGCGGGAATCCCCACTGGATGATCCATGCAGGCTACAGAAACTCAGGAATATCGAAAAGGAAGCGCGCACAGTAACAGAACCAGGGGGCGGGATTTTACCTTCCTCCTGCATTTCCGTGATTGTGAGGTTCACAGTTCACCCCATAAATTCCAAGTGACCCACAGCCCAGCACTCTCTTCAGTTCTCACAGATGAACAAAGCCAAGGCGCAGGCTCTGGGCTCAGCTTTACCTACCATGGGTAAAATATTAGCAGTTGGGGCTGGGGAGATACCTCAGTGGCATAAGTGCCTGCCTGGCAAGTGCAACGTCCTGAGTTCAGAGAGAGAGAGAGAGAGAGAGAGAGAGAGAGAGAGAGAGAGAGAGAGAGAATCAGAAGAAAAAGAAAGAAAACATTAGCGCCTAGTTCACTCTGAAGTTTATAATCTAAAGGAAAGCCTCAGATACTTGAAATATCTGTTGCTCTAGCAGAATTGTTATTGGAGTGACACATTGTCCCCCAAAGCTCACGTGTTGTTTTTTTCCTGAACATGCCTTATCTTGTTTGTAACTAGAAACAAGGTGAGTTTAGCTCCAGGGCCGGTTGTGGGTTGTTCAACCTTATGCTGACTAGATAGTGTACCTGCAGTGACAGCAGTTTGGGCCTTGTGTTCGCCAATAATTAGATTTTAATCCATGTGTGCAGTACAGACATGAGTTATACATCACCCTGCAGCTAACTTCTTCTTCTTCTTCTTTTTTTTTTTTTTTCAGCACCAGTGATTGAACTCAGGCCCTTGCGCTTTCCAGGCAAGCGCTTATTCTATTGAGCTATTTCCCCAGCCCCAATGGATTCTTTAACTTCTTCCCCCCACACACACCCCGCATAACCCTATAACTAAAGGACATGAGAGAAAGCCCTTCTTCCCTAGAACTTTTTTTTTTTTCCAGGACCGGGGTTTGAACTCATAACCTTGCACTTGCCCGGTAGGCACTTGTGCCAGGGAGCTATCTCCCCAGCCCCAGGGGGAACTTTTGACCCTTTAAAACTTCTCTTACTGCAGCAGCAGATGGCCAGAAATCCCTTAAAAGCCCTTACGGGTCCCAAGACCCGCCCCTCCCTCCTTCAGGCGTGTGCGGCGACCCAAATACTTCTGGCTTGTTGCACACTGCCAGCCCCTCGCCCCGGCGCTCCTCAGGACCTCCAGACCACGCTCCTCCTCCTGCTTTGTCCACCGCCCACTCCCAACCTGCCCCGCCTCCTCACTCCCCCAACCAGATCAGTTAAATCCCCCTGCTTCATGGAGGTCGTTGTCTGTGGCTCCCCTGCGCCTTCCGAGGTTCCCACTCCTCCCCTTCTCCGCTCCCTCCTCGGGTCTGCCCCTCCTCCTCCCCTGTCCGACACTTCCGACTCCGCCTCCCCTGCCCCCTTCACCTTTCTCTCTCCAGCCCACTGGACCTGATCCTGCTCCACCTCGCACCCAGTTTAAAGACCTTTTGTCTGTCCCAACCTGAGTCTCTAACTCATTCGCCCCAAAGGCAGCCTTTGTCTCTCCTTCCTTCAAGTTTGTCGCGTTGGGACAAAGCACCATTCTGAAACAGTTAAAGCCACATTCTTCCCAGGTGAGGTGCGCCACACACGCCCCCCCCCCCCCCCCCCCCCCCCCCCCCCCCCCCCCCCCCCCCCCCCCCCCCCCCCCCCCCCCCCCCCCCCCCCCCCCCCCCACACATCTGTCCGAGCCTGCGGCTCACCTGCCCTCATGCACCTCGGTGACCTCCCGTTGCACCTCAAGAAAGGGATTCTGAGTCCGGGGCTTCCCAGCCCTCCCCTAGCCTGAGCCTACCTCAGACACATAGAAGCCTCTTTCTCGGGTTCAGTCCCTGTCGGTCGGCCCCAGATTTCTGCCGCAAGCTGCAAAGACAGAGGAGTCTGCAGGAATACATTTATCTCGATTGATAAAAAAAATTGCTCAAAAAGGGTCTCATCATAGAGAGGATGTGGAGTGGGAATGCGGTCAGGAAGAGAGAGGTGCAGAGAGGAAGGTGACGCCCACAGCCTACAGGGAGGCAGGCCAGTCAGGAGCCAGGAGAGTTGTCCTGCTCCCTGGATCCAAACCAGCGCCGTGCCTGCTGCAGCGAGAAGGGACATTCCAAGTGAAAATGTCCAAAGCTGCTAGACAGGGAGAGGCAAAAGGTGTTTGTGATGGAACCAGAAAAAGTTTCAAATCGGGGAGGTCGTGGGTCTCTGCCCCTGCACCCCAAAGCATTGGCTTCCAATGGAGGGGGAAAGCCTGCTAGACTTCTGGCAGATGTTTGTTTTTTTTTTTTTTTTCAGTACTGGGGGTTGAACTTGGGACCCTGCGCTTGCCAGGCAGGCACTTACTCTCCTGAGCTATTTCTCCAGCCCTCTTTTGGTAGATTCTGATGCAGCTTTGTCAGTAGTTACCCAGCCACTGGCCCCACTGGCAAACTGGAAAGAAGGGCTCAGTGTTCTGAAGAGGCTTGTGCCACAGACAGCCCCCCAGGTCTGTCAATTCATGCGCCCCTATAATAGTGGAGTTGGTGGGACATATGAAGCCAGTTTGTTGGAGACAACATACAATGGCCATAAAGCTAGAAAGAGAGTAAGCCCCACATTCAAAGACCGCTTGAGTCAGGTACACTGCAGAAGTGTCGGTCCCCTGGAGTACGCTCTTGCCAGTCTGCGTGCCTAGGACAAATAAATATTGTCCTGTGCAGGACCTGTGAGCTGTCAGTGCTGTGGTGGAAAAATGTAGTAACTATAAATAAGAGGTGCTATGTCTTTCAAATTCTTCTTATAAGAAATCTCTGCTAAGTGACCTACAAAAAGTTCTGATTCGTCTTCTTATAAATTAAATTACAAATTTTGAAATATTATTATAATTTAATTAAGCCAAAATCTATTTGGATGCACTCTGATTTTATAAGCCAACGGTCCTGTGTGTGTTTTTGTTTGTTTGTCTCAGTTCGATCCATAGACAATTACTCATGTGAGCTCAACAGAAATGCTCCCACCAAGGGTGCCAGCTGCTCAAAATGATGTCAGAGTTGGTGAGAGAAGTGTAATACACAGGGTCTTAACCATTCTAACTTGAGGGTCTCTCATTTGTACATGAGTAATGCATTAAGTACTATCACGGTGTGTTAGATAAAGTCACGCCTTCCAAATGGGCAGTATTCTAAAATATAAAACTGAAGTTGTTCATAATCATATTTTCTTTCAGGTTTGATCATATGCCTCTCTCTTATGCTCCACATATTTATAATAAAAAGTTCACGCTGAGACAGCATGAGGTCATCAGACAAATGATAATTTTCTAACAAAAACTTATGTGATATGGGTGCCATGTGTGCCATGGCATTCCGAGATGCTTAGCCAAATGGAGATTTCATCAAGCTGTGCTACGCTACTACGCATGGCTGTTGATGTCAGATTTTCTCTGTAAAACCATGTAACAGTTGTCTGCGACTATTCTGCAGGGGTTTAACTACTAGAACATCCATGGCTGGGAAGAGGCATCATTTCTCTGGTCACACTTTCTATTTCAAGGTGCTTAATGCTCAGATAAAAAAAATGTTTTTGCTTTTTTTTTTTTTTTTTTTTTTTTTTTTTTTTTTTTTGCAGGACTGGTATTCAAACTCATGACCTTGCACTTGCCAGGCAGACATTTGTGCCACGGAGCTATCTCCCCAGCCCCGTGATCAGATAAAATTTTAATAGTTAACTGTATTGCTCCCACTAAAATGTAATGCCATTCACCTTCTTTTGGGGATATTCAACAACTGAGGTTGAGAGACAACAAATTAGCAAGATAGACAGGCTAGGAGGCTAACCGACGTTTGGCCCTAGAGAGGCGCTATGCTTGGTTTCAAAGTACATCCTGAGATAGGGAGGAAGTAATTTTAATTACCAGGTTTTACTTCAACTTAATCTTAAACATCCAGCAGAAAAGTACAGACAGGAGACACGTAAAAGTGCGCCCAGTCTTCCCTAACCATCATTAAACTGACTCAAAGAGAGGATTTCCCACCAAGCCACACATTGTCAAAAGCTCGATAAATTCGCTCCTGTTCTGACGGAAGCCCGCTGGGTGTCCTCCTCGCCTTGCCTTGCAGACGCCTTCCCTAGCACACTGATGCTGGCCCTCAGCCACCCGAGGACATGACCCTTGGCGGCTTCCTCTTCAGTTCCCAATCTGCTCCTGGCCTTCATGCCAAGCCTAACAGACAGATCTCAGCCCTCCAGCCCCACAGAGAGACTTGTTTAACCTGGATTTCTCCGTCTTCAAAAACAAAGACAAAAAAAATTAACTATACACAAATGCCGACTTTTGGCTGTGGAGCTTGGGACTCCATGAAAGCGAGATGTAGGCCAGGTGATGCCGAGCCTAGAGAAAGCGGTGCCATGTGAGGGCCTCCTGGACCACACAGCTGAGGCCTCCTTTTCAAATCCTTTCCATTCTAGGTGAACTTGTTTGACTTAGGCTAAAGATTCCTAGTCAAAGGTTTTAAGTCCTTGCATACGGCAATTTAATCTGCATTTGTCCCAGAACAGTGACTAGTTACTAGTGTAGTTGGTGATTGTTTTATTTTATTTTTCTATATTTAGGACAGGGTCTACAGGGTCTCACTATGTAGATCATAGTGATCCTCCTGTTTTCAGCCTCCCAAGCGCTGGGATTACAGGTGAACGTCACCACAGCCCAGTCTCAACTGTCCCAGCGCATCCCAGGGACCGGGCCAGCATGGTGTGCCGTGGTGATTGTCTTAAACCTCATGTGATTATACTTTTCTTTTTTATTATTATTGTTATTTTTTTTATGGCCAGCTCAGCCTGCCCTGGGGGTGGGGCTGGTGTAACATGTGGTGCTGGGGATCGAACCACAGTCCCTGCAGTTGCCTGAGCTTGCCTAAGCAGCCCCATTAGACTGCTGAACCATCTTACTGGCCCAATTATACTTTTCTTCTGGATGTTCAAGCCCAAATTAAGTTGAGGCCTTTATTGATCAATTTTATTATTTATCAAGGTCAATGAAGTTTTCTCAGGATTTGCCTTGGAACCATGTACAGCAGCTCTAGTTCTTTTGTCAGGGTCAGCCGTCTGGATGAGTCATGGTCATTGCTTGACCAAGTTGCTCTCTGTGAAAGCTTGGGAGACACCTTCCCCCTAGTGTCTGTCCTTAGACATACTGTCATCGTAGATGTCATCTTCTGTGGTCCCACAATCTCCTTGACCAAGAGTTTGTATAACTCACTAGATTTGCAGGATGTCACTGAAGAAGTTCCGTCATGTCCTGGGTCTTCATTGACCTCTGAGGGCTGTGGCCAAAATGCTGGCTGCCTTCTTAGCCTATTTCACTTTCTATTTTTTTATCTCAATACCTCAGTTGTTAAATGTCCAGAAGAGGTTAATGATATAATATTTTGTAATGAGATCCATCAGCTTAACACGACTACTTTATCTGAATATCAGACATCCTAGAACATAAAATAAGAATGTGTTTTCAGGCATTGGCCAGATAGCTCAGCGGATTAAAGCATCTGTGTAGACAGACGCAAGGGCCAGGCATCTGACCACTGACCTGCCGTGCTGGTCTCACCCCTAGGGCAAGCTGAGATGGCAAATGAGACTGGGCGTAGTGGTGCACACCTGATATCCCAGTGCTTGGGAGGCTGAAAACCGGAAAGGATCACTACAAGTCCAGTCTGTGTAGTGAGACCCTGTAGACCTGCACTAAATGCATAAAAAAAGAACTGTTGGTTTCTAACAACCATGGATGTGTCAATAGTTGCATCTCTGTAGAATGGCAATGGAAACAATTATATACTTTTATACAGAAAATTTAAAATCAAAACCACATATAATATTATAGAGTAACAAACATGATGATATTTTTGTGACATACTTAAATGTCCATTATGACACAAAATACCAGTAATGGTTGATATATAGTCTCAATTTGAGAACCGAGAAGCTTAGAAACTTCACTAAGCAATTCAGCAAGGGGCCCTCCTGGGTCCTCACTTTGTAAACACTCTGAGCCTGTGCACAAGGCAGGCGCCAGGCTCCTGGGAAGCTAGCCTGCATAAACTGCACCTGAGGAAAAGCGGCTCGCTGTGCGCTTTTGGCTCCCGCCGCTTTTGCTGTTTTTTACCACCTTGGACCGCTGCCCTCAGTCGTGCCACCCCGGCTCGCAGCCAGGCGATTGTGGACTGAGAACTCCACAAACTGTGAGCTCTATCGACCTTTCCTTCATTCATTTTGGGCATTAAGTATTTTATCTCAGCAACAAGATAAAAGTACCCAACACAATACCTCTCCTGGGGCCGGCGAGATAGCTCAGTGGTAAAAGATGTCACTCAAGAAATTGATGACATTGTCTGGAGGAGGATGCTTAGGCACCTCTCCACATGGCAGGACATACATAATGTATAGTCCCATAAGCTTTTGCTATTATTACCGACTGGTGACCTCATGTTGGCCTGGCGTGAGCACCCGATCACAATTATTTGGAGCACAAAAGAAAGGCAAGTGTCTGAGTCAGAAAAAAAGTCTGTTGCCGTAAACAGTCCCTGTTGTACATTTAGGAACAGCAGTGCACCTGGGAACACGAGTACACTTAGTGCACATGCGATCAACAGCCATCCAGTGTCACAGCCACATGAATGACTTTTGTTTTATGACTTAGTTTTGCACCAAAGCATCTCTAAGGTAGAAACCCTTATGGTCTCACTTTCAGAAAGCTTATTTTTTTCATGATGACCGATGTAATCATATCACAATCGCACATTCTTTTTTTTTTTTTTTTCCAGCCCTGGGGGGTGGGGCTTGTGCAGCATGTGGTGCTGGGGATCAAACCATGGTCCCTGTGGTTGCCTAAGCTTGCCCAAGCAGGCGCTTTAGACCACTGAGCCATCTCACCAACCCACAACAACACATTCTTAATAACATTCATATTGGTGTCTCCCACAAGCCTATAGAAATCATTGGGCTTCCTAGTAATGAACAAAGGCTGAACTAACTTGACCCAGGCTGCCCCTCTTCTATTCACCAATGGGAGCTATGACCAATGGTTTTCCAAGCCTGAAGGGTCCCTATTGAGTTACCTTCACAAACTTCTGATGACCTATGAGAAAATCAATTTCTGATATATTAACCAGCTGCCAACCCAGGTGGAAGCAGGCCCTTTAAACCTATACACCAAGGAGGCTGGAGAGACAGCTCAGTAAAATAAGTGCTTGCCTGGCAAGCACAAGGATCTGAGTTCAATTCCCAGTTCTGCAAATAAATAAACAAACAAAAATAAAATAAAAAATAAACCTATACACCAAATTAAATTATGAACGAAGATCCAAAAATGCAAAAGAAAAAACTTGTTGAACCCAAATTTTTCACAAGCTGTTCATAAATAGACAATCTGATGTGTACACAATTTGCCTGCAATATGTGAGTGTTTTCAAATATATATGTTGGCCAAGTTAACTTATAATAACTCTTGTAATTTTAGAAGTTTTAATAAATTTTATTGAAAGTATGCTTTGGGCAAAAAATTTTAACCTTTACCATTGTCATATTACATACATGATAAAATTAAATTACAAGTCATATAACTGAACAAAAAATTCTTTATACAAAGCATATTTAGATACCTAAACACAATCTGGCTTTGAAAATGAAATCATGTATATAGCGGTATTCCTATATGTCAAATCAAAAGCTATACACCCTTGAGACTGCTGAAGGGGCAAATCCAGGTACCAACAAAGACACTTTTCTGAATTCCCATATTTCACTGAGCATCAAAAATCACCAATCTTTTAGTTCTTTTCTTGTACATTATTCTGTATCCACATTCTCTACATCTGTTTGGATCCCTGGATTTAATTTCATTTTCTGTGTGACATTCGCCACAGATATATATCATTGGCTGCTGCTTTGGAGGTTGAACGTCCTGCTGAGTGTCCATTGTTAGTGTCTGATCTGGCCAACACTGAGAAAGTTCTCACACTCTGGCATTTCTAAACATAACCTCACTAAGTCTAGAAGTTTGTAATTAGAGTAATATCAATTTTTGTAGGTCAGTTAGGCAAGATCAAACCTTTTCTCTATAAATAATACATAGGGGCCAGGGAGATAGCTCAGCAGTCTTGGTACCTGCCTGGCAAGGACAAGGACTTGAAAGACCAAGTTTGATCATGGTACCACATACCATGCTGGCTCTAGGCTGGGGTGCCACCAAAACCAGGTGTGGTGGCACACGCCTGTAATCCCAGCACTGAGGAGGCAGAGACAGGAGGATTACTATGAGTTTGAGCTGCACAGTGAGACTCTATACCAAATAAACAAATTAAATTAAGATATAGATATAGATATCTCATAATTCTATATTTTATTTTGTCTTAAGACAACTGGCAATCTTCTTCTCTCTTTCTTTCACACAACCTCCAGTTTCCTTTATGCACTCTGTCCCCTACTCAGATCTCATTTTTGGTTGCCATCTCTGAGGACTCCTGGGTCAATTTCTCTCACTGACCGCAGGCCTGGTCCAGCCCTATCTTTGTCAGCGTGGAGCAGTCTCTGGGGCATCACGGCCACAGGTCTGAGCATCAGCTGCTTAAGGTGTGGAATCAACAACTCTTCCTCTGGGTGGGAGTCCACAGCACAGCCAGACGGCACGCTCTGGCACCACCAAGGCAGGTGGGCCAGCACTTTCTAGAAGGACACAGCATACCACGGATCCCAATTAGCACTAGGCCAGGTCCCTTCCATTGTCTACTATGAAGAGCTTTCTAAAGGACTCTGCCTAACTTCTTTTCCTTTCCCTGATTGAATTTTCCTTTTGCTGTTGTCATCATAGCTCTAGTAGGATTTTCTTTTCTTTCTTTGTTTCTTTTTTTTTTTTTTTTTTTTTTTTTTTTTTTTTTTTTTTTTTTTTTTTTTTTTTTGTCTTTGAGTCGGAGTCTCACTATGCAGTTCAGGCTGGCCTTGAGCTCACTTTTGTAGCCCAGGCTGGTCTCAAACTCTCACTAATCTTCCTTCTCAGCCTCCCAAGTGCTGGGATTACAGGTGTGTACCACCACGCCCAGCTATTTTTTTTTTAAACTTTATTTATTTGTTTGTTTATGTTATGGCCGGCTCAGCCTGCCCTGGGGGTAGGGCTGGCACAGCATGTGGTGCCATGGATTGAACTGTGGTCCCTGCAGTTGCCTAAGCGTGCCTAAGCAGGTGCTTTAGACTGTTGAGCTGTCTTGCCAGCGCAGGATTTTCAAAATTAATAGTATACAATGGTAAGTGTATTCTATAACAAGGTGTGAATTGAGTAGGGAAGAATTCTCCCTTTACGTTTCTGTATTTGAATTTTGAGAGTACAGTGAGCAAATTTAACAATTCCTTGACCTCAGAGGTTATAAAGAATCCTCTTTATAAAGTAAGGAAATGTGAAAAGATTTACAAAATGTTTGGAAGGCAATGCTTGTATAAACTGGGCCATTGTCAGTCTTAAATGCCCTCAGGCAGCCGAGGTACTAAGGCCGCCAAAGAGCTGCATCGTGCTTAGCCACCATACAGAGAGGAAAGAGGCAAGAGAAACTCCTGAGGAGGCATCCACTAAGGTGTGGACCCAGCACAGAAAGCCAAAGTCAGGGAAATGAGTGGCATCCGTGTTCCAAGGATGAGAGGGACATAACCCTCAGGGATCAACCCCCACAGGGAGTGAAGG